>VYZP01028914.1:0-12574 GCA_013400635.1 Hypocryptadius cinnamomeus
TTTTGCTCATTATAATAAATTAAAAATAGGAGCTTTCTGGGACTCGATTTAGACCTACAGGTTTTGGGGTTTTTCCCACATAGTTTTCTGTAGTGGAAATGGTAAAAGCATGCTGCTTTTTCTCATTCCACTTCTTTGCTGAAGCTGCTTAAGAAAATGAGATACAACAAATCCATTTAGGATTATGTTGGAAAAGCATCTCTGCTTTTAATATTAACCAGATTTTTACTGCTAAGTTTTGCTGGCAAATCTCTGAAAGTTTCAGCTTGCAACTTATCCGGATCATTTAAATCTACAACACTGGCTTTGCAGTCTTGCAAGAACATCTGTTTTGATTTCCAAAGCTATCTTTTTTAGCCCTAGAACACTCTTCTTTAGTGTTGTAGAAGATTTTTTTCAGACTCTTAAAGGGCCTTAGTTATAGCTCCAAAACATAATGAAAATCAGGATGAAGTACCTCAGTGTAATGTTTCTTGTGCTGGTAATTTCACTGAATATATTCAGTGTAAATGGACAAAGAAACAGCTGGATGTCCACGCCACACTTTCTTTTCTATGACTTCAGTGAAACCTGGCAATACAATACCATTGTGTGCTACATCTTTTATTATGCTCTAATTGAGGCATAGTTTGTATGTATATATATTTATATTTATTAATTAATGACTATTAATACCTCTAGTAATATGCTGTGCTTTTCTTTAATGGTAGATGCAAGTATTTTGTGGAGGAAGTATTGGTCTGAGTCGAAATTTTAAAAAATTATTTTATCATTTTCAAAATTAAATGCCTGAAAAATGCTGATGTACTGCAACCAGGCAGTGACTATCATGTAGAGAAAGGATAGAGAAAGTTACACATCTGTTCCTTAAATTAATTCAGCATTCTAAATGGAAGAATTAATAATGATATTGTGTACACCTGCAAATGGAAACCAAAACAGATTATGATTTTGATAACTGTGCTTCTCACTAAAACTTTGAACAAGTGCTCCAACTGGAAAATAGCTCACCAGCTGCTAACTTGTGTTCTCAAAAGCTTCACAGCTTAGCAGAAAAATATTGATTACTTGGCATTCAGCATCAGTTCCAAATAACTATTCCTTAATCACACTTTTTTATACTTCAATATTTACATACATTAATTTCTTAGTTCATGTATGCGTAGATGTCATCACTCTACTGGCTAAAACCTTTATCCTCTGACACACATCTCATGTATATTACCACAAATACCTTACTATTGTTGATAGGATTGTATCCTAACATTCTATCAAATCATTTACTAACATAAGTCTGTCACTTTTTGTATATGCATTCCAACCTAAAAAAATTATGTCTTTATTCCATAGTTTATACCAGCTTGATGTGTAGTGCCCTAAATCTCAAATGCATTTCTGGGTAAAAAACAAGTTATTATATGCATTGTTTAACTTGTACATCTATTAACAGAACTTCTAGTTAAATTCTAATGGAATTTGTCTTGTCATACTTGCACTGTAACATACTTGGAATATATTATGAATTTTTTTTTTAGTGCAACTCATGAAAAATAAATGCTTTGTTTAACTCCTTCTAAATTTTTTTTCCTTTATTTTTTTGGGTAGGATAATTTTTAAACAAAATGCCATTTTGAATACAAAAGTTGAATCAATTTTTTTACCCCTCAAAGTACAGAAAAAACCCTGTTTTGTCACACTCAGAAATTAATATATTAAAAACATTGGCATGAAATAAAATTACATTTTAAAAGAGCTCCTTTCTCCCTTTTATAACAGTATTGACCAAATTTTCCTAGAGCTTGTGAAGAGCTTTATCCCTGGGAATTTGTTCTGTGGAAAAATGTATGTATATATGTTTTAATATTTTCCCAGTTCTAATTACAAGAGTCCACAGGAAATACAAATAATTTTTAGCTAATATTGGATACTAAAAATGGTATTAGGCATTGATGATTGTGTAAATTATGACGATAGACATTAACCTTTCTTTAATATAAAGCATCCATGTAGCAACCTGATAGTTTTCAAATATACTCATAAACTGTAATTATCTACTGACATATTTGAAGAAGTATTCATTATTTGTGACTTCATGCATTTGCTATTTCCTGTTCACAGAGCTCATAGTATCTTCATTTAAGTCAGAAGAAATCATTGTCCAATTTCCAACTTCTAGTCAGCAAAAAAAAAAGAAACAGGTTAATGAAATGCAAATAAGGAATGTTAACTTTTTTTAGTTGAATACACAAAATTTTCAGAATGTGCATGAAAACTTGATGAATTCATGAGGAATTGCAAAAAATATCCTAATCTTCTCTAATTTGGATGGATTCTGCATTTTAATTATTCCACTACTTTCTACGTACTCCTTGTGCTGGTTTACTAGCTTATGAAAGTTCTGTGGATTTTGTAATGCACCTTATGAGTCCTTGTTTATATAAGGTAAAAAAAAATGTATTCAAAATTATTTATGCAGATCACTGACCACTCCATAATTCCATCTACTTCCACGAGCGTTTAATTGTGCTCTGCTGCTCGTGTATTTAAATGTCTCACACTGTGTCTCTTTTATTGAGGTTAGTGTTTATTTGTATGACTAACTGCAAGGGTGGATGGGTAAAATGAAAAAGAAAGGTGGGATCATGTTTTCCTCTTCTGTCTCTCTCTTTCTCTGTCTCACTCTCCCCCTCTTTTCTAAACAAGCTAAGAGTTTTTATAATTCATCACCTGGCTGACAGATGAGTTCTGCTGGAGAATATTAGAAAATGTCTCAAATCTCATATATATGCTAATGGTATGCTGAGACTGGTTGGTGGTATGCCGGAGTTTTTAATCTGTCTCGACCAGTGTGGAAAGTGGAGGAGACAAGTCATTGCACTCGACAATTTATGATCAAACAACTGAATTGTAAAGGAAGAAGGACATGCAGAAAAGGAGAGTAATTTTCTGATTTAACAGCGTTGTTACTACAAATAAAGAAATCTTGATTTTGACTGCACTCGACATTAAATGAGTTTCCTGTGCCCTGCTCTGAATTTTTCATTTTCAGATTTGTATAAAGCACCCTGCTTAGATACAAGTGACAGATAAGGAGACGATTGCATATGGAAATCAAATGTGTATAATAAAGCCATCTTCTGTTTATTAAATAAACACATGTAGATGACTTCCGTGGAGAATGCACTGATAATTCTTCATTGTGTTCTAGTTTTTTTGCAAGTCACAAAGAATCTTATTTAACAACCACGAATGACTAGATGCAAGCTTTTCTGTTTATTACCTTATAACAAACCAGGCAGTCTAATATATGGCATTTATAAACATTTTATTTTGATTTTTTAGTCCAAGTTTTAGCTGTAACTGTACAATAGATTAGTGTTCATGCTATTAGAGTTCTGGAAGCTGCATGAATGCATTAGTATTTTCTGAATATGATGTTTTCATGATAGAAATTGTAAAGTTTAGAAAGATAATATGTACATTATCGTAAAATGAAATTCCAGGAGAAGGGGAGTATAGCATACAGCACTTCAGTCTCCAGATTAAAAAAAAAAATTATACCACCAAAACTGAGAAAAGACTATGATCCAGTGATTTAATGGTCTAAGTTTCAGATGTAAAAACACTTGGTGTTCATCAAGGGTTGTGTTTCCAGTCCTATTTCTCACTCTTGGTTCTTTTTGCAGACATGGTTTTCCTATAAATTATTATAATCTATTGAAGTGTTGGGTAACATCTTCAATACTGGTGTTTTTTTTTCCAGTAAAGGATTTTTCTATTGCAACCAAAATGTTTTGAGGCATTTTAAAGTAAAACAAAATATACTTTTTTCACCTTCTACCTCTGCAGAGTTAACGTTCAAATTTAAAATTTTGTTCACATTTTTATTTTGAGAATAAAAAGAGCTGAGGGGGGAAATCAGTAATGTCTAGACCTAAATGAACTATGTATTGAAAATTACTGACTACATCAGAGGATATCTAAGTAGCTCACCCTGCCTGGACTGAGAGGGCCATTATATTGTTTTAAGTCCTCCCCTGTATTTATCAATATCTGCAGATTCGTTAGGAAGGTTTTAAATATTTTTCTCAAATTATCAGCAGCATAGCCCTATCCATTTTTCATGCCTGAACTCTGTTTTGATGTTTTAGTTTTGAAAAAGAAGGAACTCGACCAAACTCATACCCCAGAAGCAAAGCATGCCCACCTTCTTCCAGGTATTTACTGCTGGATGACTGAGGAATTATGAAATTCTGGTTCAGACTTCCAAAGCACCAGGCAGCTTCTCTGCCTGGGGTAACTGGAATATGAGCTTTGGCATAAGTGCATCAGAAAATCCACATGAATTTCTTACTATGATTGGAAATGATTGCTGTGCATGGAAGTGCACAACCAGTTCAAACAAGACTAGATAAGCTGTGTTGCAAAGCCATATGGCTTAGTTTAAACAGCACAAGGAGGAAGTCTTTGATCATGGCCTTTGATCAGAGTTAACCCTAAATGAAGTGGTGGGCTAATGTAGGTAAGAAGGTGTTAGAATCAAAGCAACTAGAGGCTGGTATGAGTCTAGTAAAAGAATTTTGGGAAGGACACTGGTACGCAGATGGTTTGTTCAATTTTAAGCTAAGGTAAGGAAGAAAAAAATGTAGCAGCTTGGGCACCAGTGGAGAAGACCAAAATATGGCAGAAACCATGAAGATGACTGGATACAGAAGCTGTAAGTGTATGTTATCCTTCAGTGAGTTTCTGACAGAATTTACATATGCATGAAGGGTCATCTCATAATGTTCAGGTAAAAAAAAAGTGAGAGACTGAAATGCAGCTAGAAATGAGGGTAGAATACAGAAATGTGTTTGAATATGACAGATAAGATGAAAGGAAAGAGCATGAACATAACTGTAGTTGCAGATGAGTTGATTGGCAGATCCCCAGATGAAAAGGAGACCTCTGGAAATATATTAAAATGAAGACAAGGCAGAGGAAAATACCAGAATGTGAAGGAAATCTGTGGAAGGAGTTTGCTCTATGGAAGGAATTTGTTCTGTGAAAGGAGTGATGAGGTGCAACTTCTAGAGACAGAATATTGAGCAGCAAGAAGGAAGAGATCGAATAAATGGTAACAGCAGGGGCTAGTGGCTGAAGAAGAAGAGAAGACAACAGATAAGCAGAAAGCAAAAAAAGAAGAAAGATGGCCAAAGGTTTCACAGGAATCAAAGGCTGCTCTGAAAGATGACTTTTTGGATAAGAAATATTAAGACACTGGCCAACAAAGTGGATGGAAATGGAAAAAAGTTTTGTGTGAAATCTGTCCAAGCATAATGTTGTGAGGGACTGGCAGAGTGTGAAAGTCATTCTAAACAGGCTGGGGCAGAATCCTTTGCCTGTCAGTTCACCATTCGACTGTCAGAATAAGAAACTAGCTTGAGCAGCTCAAAGAGTTGTGCTTCTCCCATCCGGGAGAAGATGTTCAAAGAGGTTTGCTGGAATTCTTCTATTTTCTAGACCTAGAGGGCAAATATTTAGGAAGATAATGTGTATCATCAGGCAGGTGAAAACACCAATGCAGAGATATTTGCTTAGTTTAGTACCTGGCAAAGCAACCTTCTTGGCTTTTTGCTAATCTGACTGATAAGAAAATGGACAGTAGAGAGGAAGTAAATGCTATTAGGATAATAGCAAAGTGGGTAGTTAAAAATAAGAGTGCTTAATTTGGATAGAAAGGTTTAACTGGCAACTGCCTCAATAATTCATAGGAACTGCACAACAAAGTGGAGGTAGTCAAACAGAGAGTCAGATGTGAAAAAAACATTATAAGAAAAGCAAAATGGAATAGCTGTTATCAGTACGAGAGATGGAAGGAGCTTAACTATTCAGGAACTGGTCTGGTACACTTTGTAATGTAATGGCCTCTAAAGAAGTTAGAGGAGGGAGTGGATGTGAGTTGAAATCTGAATGGAAATTTTTTTAGGGAAGACAATTAAATACTTTGTGCTGTGAACATGCTGGGAATCAGAAACTGAACTCCAATGTCTCAAAATAATAAAAATATCTGTTGTCTCCACAGAGGGTGTAGTCTTTCTAAGATTTTTTTTTTTGACTTCACCAGGGCACCATGAAGTGTAAATGTTAAAAATAATGCTGACACTCAAAAGCAAAGTAGACTTCTTCAATAAGCAGTCATTGAGCTAATAAAGGGGAATATTGCTTTAACTTTGGTTTTAGACAAAAGGGTGTTTTGCAAGGTAGTACATTCTCTCAATTTTTCCTTCATCCTCATCCCCTCTAGTTATTCTCACTATTCATGTTGTTGTTGGTATAGCTCAGGACCCAGGACAAGGGAACATCTCATTGCATTTTTTTATCCTGGTTATGGAAGAGGCAATAATACTAAAAGGCATTTAAGTAGCATTTTAGGAGGCTTGATCCATGTGCTTTTGTAGAAAATTCATGCAATCATGCAGGTATACAATAGCATTTTATCAATAATGTGCTTCTAAACCAGAGACCTGCAAGTTGGATTTTTGAAGCTGTTTCACAATTGTACAAATGCATTTGGCACAAGGTGAAGTAGGTTCTTTTGAAAGTCTTATCCAGAGTATTTAAAAAATGTCTCTTATATTTTTAATTTTCATTTTCTCCAAAATAATTGTTTCAAAAATTTATTAATGATAAAGAAAGCAAAATAGGTGCAGAAATCCCAAAACAACAAAGACACTCTTTGATTATAAAAATGTGAATTAGTAGACGATGCTTTTCTCCCCCATGTTCACACAAGAGCTGTCTACACCACTGTGCTTGACTGCCCTTTTATTCCATGAAGGCAATACCATGAATAAATAAACTGGAAGTGTGAAACAGCTTAGAGTCGAAATGTGCCCTTACCAGGGCATAGCAAAACTTTATTGAACCTCAATGCCTATGAACAACGCCTCACTTCACCAGAGCCAGCAGATGGCACTCTTTATATTAAGTAGCTTTCATGGGAAAATTTAATTTGTTTCTTTTTGTTTTTTCTTTGTTTTTTAAGTTTTGAGAGGTACTATCCCATGTAATGCTTCTTCCTGAAATTATAAATTGATCTATTCAAAACTTCAAATAACTGTATTTCTGATGGTGTGTATAAACTGAAATTTTCTAATACATGTCTTTCTCAATGCCTGGGGAAAACTAGGAGATGAAATTCAGTATGACTGGAGAGTTAACACTACTGGGTGTTGGAAAATTAAGGTATAGGAACAGATTTCTGGGAAAGTTTTGCAAGTGCTCTGTGTTTCTAGTGGTCAGGCATTTCCAGGCTGGATGTTGTGTGTTTAATAATGGTTGGACAGTTAATTCTGGATGTTTGTAGTCTGGCATTGGATGCCTTTTTCACTTTCAACAGAGAAGATACCAGAGGAGATAAAGACACAGGTATTTGGTGAGTACACCAGAACAGGAAGACTGGGAAGGAAGGATAAGGACTTCAAATTATTCCAGTCTGGTCCTTCAGGGGAAACTCAGGACTAGGGAAAGAGGCCTCTTTGTGAAGTTAGTGTGGGGTGGTGGCAAGGAGGTACCTCATCCCGTGAGAGTTGAGAAAGCATTGCCTGGGCAGGGGAAGCACCAGAGGCAGAGCACCACTCCAGCAGCAAAGAGCTGCTTTTCCTCAGGTGCCTCCCAGCTCCCTGTGGAGCTGCCGCCTCCAGTGCTGGTGGCCGCGCCCACAGCACTTGACAGTAGCGTGTGTTTACAAAGGGATTTTAACAGCGAAGGTGGTGTGAATTCAATCTGTGAACAGTTATATAAAACCCAGCATTTTGTAAGTGAAGAGGAAGAGGAAAAGCAGGTTCCCATAAGTGGTAAATACTTCTGTAGCTAATAATGTGCTAGGTTACTGATGGACACAAGCCACATAGCCCCTAGGGGAAAATAGAAAGCCTTCAATTTTTCCAGCTACAGCAGATACTTCAGCTGAAGTGGAGCCTCTTTTTCAGAAAGAGTCAGTGGGAAATAGCTTCTGCTGAGCTGGAAAGATACTCTTGATTACTTGCTGTGCTCTTAGATAATCAAGGACACAGTGGAAATACCACATAGCATGTGACTGGCTTTGATTTATACCAGGAAACCTCTCTCTCAACCTCAGAACGCACTGTAAACAGCTGCTTCACAAACTTCAGACAGAAAAACCTCTTCATTTTTTATCTCTTAGTTAATATATTAAAGAAAAAGTTTATTGGGCATTGCACAAATGCATAATTTCCGGTCCTTGCATAAAATTAGAAGATGAAACAAGGATGACTTCAAATAAATTTGTTTCTTGGGTGCAGTCTTTTGCAAGGTTTCAATTACTAACTCAAACCTGTTAAAAATATTTGCCTCATTAATCACACTATGTGCTGTGTTATTTAGTACTCTGGCTATTTCTGTCCTCTAGTGTAGAATTATATATCTCTCTGCCCTGTAGAAACTCCTGATACAGTTCAATCATTACGTGGTTTTACCTCACACTATGGATGTTTGCAGCTGCTACCTCAGCTTTCTTATCCTTAACTATCCTTAGCTTCCTAGTTCTGGCAACTTTTAGTAATAACATCAAGCCTTGGTAAAAGTAATTTCTGGCTACCTCAGTAAAAATACCCAAAGTTTTATTAAAATAAAAAAATATAAAACATAGAGCTTAAAAAAAAGGGTGCATCTAATGCCTCTTTTGTTCTAACTGTAATCACTCTTTTGTGGTTTTTTTTTTTCTCTTCTGTCTTAAGTTTTTCTAATCTGTCTTAATTTCTCTTGATGACTCTGGAGTTACTATGTTCTGCTCTGGTCTGCCTTCACTGCTATAGATGGCAAAAGTTGTAGCCTAGAAAACTAAAACCTAAAACTGCTGTGTTCAAATGCTCCTTCTACTTCTCCCTTCTCATTACCTCTTCCTATATATAGTGCTGCCTGTTTTCCTTCCTGTTTAACATCTTTGAATCCCCTTCATGCACTTCGTTACACAGCTTTTGTTCAGGCACTTGGGACTTCTTAAATTGCTTATTAGAAACCTTCTAGCAACACTTCACTTATTGCTTTAAACTAGCAAGAATGCTGTCACATCAAAATAAGCTATTTCACTTACACTTCTGCTTCTGCACAGTCACCTCCAAACCCTTGTATTGACACATTTCCTCTTTACCAAATATGAACCTCCTCTGGCTTGCTGCTTGTTTCTTTTCTTTCATTTCTTTTGGCTGACTTCCCAGCAACTTTATCAAGAAACAAAGCCTTGCAACTAAGCATTTAACTTTTGTTTTTCATCTGTTGCTCATTCCAGTACTCCTTCCTGTGTCTCCATCTTCATGGATGCATTCAAAGCCTGGCAGCCCAGGTGAGGAACTGCAAAGCTGTGTGTTTGAGTAGTGCTCATAAATGTGACCATGGCTCCTTCACCCACTGCAAATCTACTCTGCTTTCCTTGTTTACATTTTTTTGAATGTGTTTGCAACATTTTTTTAATATTTCAAAATGTACTGTAGTATTCAAATGATGAAAACAGAAGCAGTTAGGTCATGTATTTTTCCAGTGCACAATAATGCCTTCAAAAGCCTTTGCTGAAATAAAAAAAACATAATCAGAATTGCTATGAGTCCCTACTTCTTTCACAATGTACTTTGACAGGTTTTTGTGGACAACAGAAGCCCTGTGAGCAGTTCAGCATGAACTTCACCACCAAATTCAAGGCAAGAACAAGGGGGTGATGTGGTTACCAGCATAAGGTGTTGGTCATTTTGGTGATCCACCATGTCTAAGTCCAGTAAAAGATCTGTCTAACCTCTCTTAGACAGTGGAAAAATAAATGGAGCTTGTATTAAGGAAGAGAAAAACATCCAGTGATAATCCCCTTGACTTAACCTATGATTTTCTATAATTTACTGATTTAACTAATTTATGATCCATGTATCACATTCAGAAAATCCTGTGTTATAGCTGTTGGGTTTAATAAATTCATCTTACATTACCTTCCAGTATTTAGGTGTGCATTGTATTAAAAAATACTCTGCTGTTTCAGACTTTCAAAGTGATTATTGGTTTTGATATTTTTAGTTCTTTTGTCAGGAGTAAAAATGAACCACGGCTCCCTAGTTACCTTGTCAAGAACATTTATTATTTTACCGATCTTCATTACATCCTACTTCAGTGGATTATTTTGCAGGCCAAAAATCCTGGTTTTGATGTGTTTCCTTGTGTTATTCTATACTCTTTTATATTGCTTCCTCTTTCTACTTTTTTTTTCAATCTACTTTTGGAGTGTTGTGGGGTTAGGTCAGTTTGTGAAACATGACAACTAGAGCCACATGAGTATTCAGGATATGAACTAATAAAAAAAAATAATGGTAGCATAATTTGGTTTACTGTTTTTCCTTCTTAATAGTGTTTTTGCTTTTTTGCCTGGTACAGAACAGTAACAGTAACAGACAGACAGTGAACTGCTGTCTGTGTAAGTGGTAGTAGATAACAGAGTCCAAAACTGTGTTCTTAAGAATATTTTTGGTGTGTGCCTTCTTTTTTCTTGTGTTGGCATTGCATCTCCAATGACATTCTGTCATGTGATCAATCACTAAGTTGTGTCTTCCCCTGACATGCTTTTTAAACAGAGTTGGTTCTGACTATTGTAAATAACTTTCTTTCTCTGCAAACGTTTTCATCTTGGTATTTTCCTTCTTTACAACATTTTTTTTGCAGTATGGTGCAGAGCATAGATGCCAGTGTAGAATCCCATGGCACACCCTGGTAACATTCCTTTCGCACTCTTTATTTTCTATCTTTGTATATCCCTGCATCTTCACTTTTATTCCAGAAGAGTTTGATTTCTTTTGAAGGCAATGGTAAGGAACCCTGGACGAGACCTGTGAAAATTCAATAATTTTGTTCAAACTTACTCGTACACTTGCTCATACCTTCAGAACCTTCAAGCAGATCTTTAGGACATGACTTTCTTACTAAAGCTGCATCAAACCTGTCTCTGGTTTTATCAGTAGTTTTCATTGGAGGTTTTCACAATTTGCCAATGCACCCTCTTTGCAGTTCTCTACCACACCCATAAAAGTGAGGATATTCTTCCAAATTTCTTTAAGTTATAGTCTACGTGTCACCAGTACTAGTTCACATAATACCTGACTTCCTTTAAGGCTCTTTTAGGAATGTCATATGAGCCTGGTGCCTTTTATTGGTCTCTGTAAGGATCTTTGCTATAGATTTTTATGAAAAAAGATTTATCTTTAGTTATCTTCTTCAGGTAAGTTCCTTCTCAGTGAACACCTTAGCTAGATGGCAGAAAACTAGTCCATCCATATCATAAGTGAGATCTTAAGCACACTCTACTTATGCATTCTTTTCTGAAAATTTTTATTTCTTTAGCCTAAGTACTATCCTTGAATATGTAACTGCAAAATATTGATGCAAAATCCAAATTCACTTCCAAGTGTTAAAATTTTTCAATAAAAAATCCTTCAGCTAGTCTAGAATTCTAATATCTGAAAAAAAAAGTTATTTAATTTAAACTGGTGGCAGTTCATAGACCAATGGATGGTATATGAGCGAGTCAAACAAGTCAAGTTTATGAACAGTGACACCAAAATCCTGCACAATTTTTTACAATTGTGTTCACACTTTTTTGCAATTGTGTTTCACACTTTTTGTGTTTCTTTTCACAGATGGGCAAAGTGAGTGTGGTACTGCCCCTTTATATGTCAAGGTTCTCTTTCCATATTTGCCTGCATGAACACCTTACAACATTGCAGTTATAGGAAGAAATGATAGATTATGTTGTCATCCGTGCTATATCCTCTCATTTGTATAATGATTCCCATTATCAGTACAGGATTAGATGAGCAGAGTAGGGCACCACATAAACAAAAGGGAACATAGCTGGATGAATTACTAGGGGGGATGCAGATGTTACCAGCAGTTCAAATCCTAGGTGGGAGTGGATTAAGGATCAAGACTGTCTTCTACATATTGGGAGATCCCTATCTTCCACCTTGGTGTTAATTCCTCTCTAGTTTAAGGTTACCACTCCAGCCAAATGATCAGACAGTTGCTAGTGCATGGTCAAGGATCATAGAATCTGTACTCTGAGGCTGCTTTCTGCCTTGTCCCATTGCATTTGTCAGGTGATGCCAAAGGAGCAAAAGAACCCCTAGCCCCTCTCTTTGGGGGTTCCCCTGTCAGAGGTGGAGCTAGTCACCTGGCTGTGATGGCTCTCTTCTGCCCTCACCTGAGGCAGGACGCAGGTGATGGTGACATTTTTTGTCAGTCACTGGGAGAGAGGGGATGCTGCTTGTGGGTTTGCTCACAGGCTTTTCTGGATGGCTCCTCTGCTGCCACACATGCAGCTGAACTTTGTCAAGTTACTCCTCGCTGTTGCTTAGAGTTTCAGGGAGGCAAGACCATAGGCACAGCTGTCCTCCACAGGGTTCTAACAGGTAATTTCAAGGATAGGGGAAATCAGGGAAAGGAGGTATTTGGGGGCAAACTATGGGTTTGGATTGGGCTGTTGCTGCTCCTGCACAGAAGCACTACAGAGCCCCCGTGGAGAGACTGCTGCCCACCCATA
>VYZP01028924.1:167-15916 GCA_013400635.1 Hypocryptadius cinnamomeus
AAAGTGAGAGGTGTTTATATCTCTGAGAACAAAATAAAAATCCCCATTTGCCCAACCTGAGGACCAAAATGAGAGCAAAAGGGAAGGGGAAGTCTTTCCTCTATCAGCAACACGTAATTCTTGGTACTGAAGGAGGGCAGATTCCAAGTGAGAGCTGGTTATGGCATGGTGGAAATGGCCTCTATCTGATTTCCTGCAGCACCTACAGCTGGTGACCACGTGGGGCTGTTGACTCCCTTCTCTTGTAGCCCTCTGGCGTGAGTGTGGTTTTGGTTACCACATCAGTCTATCTCTTTGAAAAACGAGGTTTTACGTTTCCCCCTCTTCCTTATCACTCTGGATACAAACATGCCCTCAGCCTTAGCCAGGGCATGCATATGGACCCCTTCAGGTGCTCAATATTTCATTATTGTCTTCTGATTCTCAGGTAAGCAAGAGCTCAGCACCAAGTGGCTCCAGCTGCCACTCCACCACAGTGGTAATGAGCTGATGTCCATGTCCACACAGCTCCATTAGTGGCATCATTCAAAGCTGGGATGTTTGAAGTGCTGTCATGCTCCATAATTCAAAGAGAGTCAGGCAGCAGTGATGATTCTTTTCTTCTTCTAAATCATTCCTTAAAATAGCTACATTTTCCTTAACCTTGCATCACTAGCTCCTGTTTGATACGAGTGATTCTCTTAATGTTCCCAACTCTTTCTGTTTATTTTCCAGCTACTAATGTGCAGAGATGTGTCTTATAATTCACTATATAGATGGTGACATCTTGGTTTTCTGGAAGGTAATTCCATACCCAAGGAGAAGCTATTGCTCACTGTGACTGCAGCTGTTTCAGATTTCTGTTCTTTGGACAAGAGATTGTCTTTGCTCATGTATGTAATATTTATTACTCACTGAAACCCTTGACTATAATACTATGTTCAACCTGATATCATTATGGTAAAAAAGTGTGCCTTTTACCATAGGCACACTTTGTACTCCTGGGCCCAGTGCACTGAGGCACATCTACTTGAAGCAACCAGCAGCTGCAAGTCCAGACCCTTTGTGCCCCTCACTACCTCTTCTGCCTTTTACTGCAGATTGTCATGAGTAGGGTAGTAGAGGTGGCAGAGAGAAGTGTGTCACTGTATTTCAAGATTGCCATTCTTCTTTCATATTAGCACAGCATCACGGTCGTGGATGGTTTGGGGAGTGGATTGAAGCAGCTCAGTTAAGGAAATCTGCTCCCTTCCTCCAGCCTATCTGTGGGGATCCACACCCCTGGCAGAAGGGTGGCATAGTGAGTTGGTGGGAAGAAGGATGTTACATGTTGCTTTTATGTCTGAAAGTGCCTCTCAGAATCCTAAGCCTCTTCACTCATTTACAGGCCTTCATTAAAATATCCACTTAGGTTAAGTTGCCAGGCTGGACACAAAACTTATGCTAGCATTCTCTGTCAGGTTGGATTCCTCCCTAATGTGAACTGACACTTAGCCTTTTCCAATTATACCACACTGCTGAGGAGCATTTATGTCTATCAGTGGAAGCCTCTTAGGCCATCTGGAATGCTATTTGATTAACACTTGGTAAACACTGGTTCATTCCTTCTCACCCATACCCTTCAGCTCACATGTAAAAAGCTAATAAATGGCATCACAGTCACAATGGTAAGTTTAAATTTGAGATAAGCACGTGCTTGGAAGTTCAGTCTCAGGATACCAATCTGTTCATATACGTTTGTGGTTATGGTGGCGCTAGAATTCACAATCAAAGCTTGCCAGACCTCTGCTACCTCATTTGCTGTTTTACAAAATCCTCAATGATTGTGCAATTTGCATGAGTTACACAACAGAGAATTGCATTCTTCTCTCTCCAGCATATATGCAAACAACAGACAGATGAGCCAACACCACCCTAACCAGCACTGTTTTCCCTGATCACTCTCTTCCTACTCAAAACAATCCTCTACTGAATCAAGAAACATAAGGTCAAGGATATTTGTCTCGAGTTCTGGGAGTATTTCAGCCACGTATTCAAACGTTACAAATGTCCTTGCTGTCAAGGACAACATGTGTCTGGGTAAGATTTTGCAACTTATTTTTACAAATTCGTTTTATAAACACTGCACATTTTGTGTCAGTGAACTCAATTTCATATCAACTCTTTTTTGTCTGAAAGCTTAAAACTGGTAAAAGTTTACACCCAAGTTTACACCCTGCCAAATTCTCGCCTCCAAGCACTGATCAGCTGAGAATCTGCTAATTCATTCTGTTCCTTTGTGTCTCCTATCTACAGTTACAATGTTCATATGAATGCTTTTTACTTTACAGCATTTCTCAAACTGCTAAATCTGTTAAAGAATTTTATTTTTTAATGTCAACATACTTGATTTTCCCAGAACTGCTGCGCTCTGCTATCTTGTTGGCTATATCTCATGTTGTTAAGCGTTTCAGAATAAGATTTTAGATTCTTAACACTTCTGCTGAGCTTATAATCAAATTCTTTTAACCCAGCTGACCTACTGACAGATAAAGCCAGAAATACCAGGGAACTGCCTTACTGTAGTTGTCACATTACAGGTTTTCAGTGACATTCACATGCCCTATTTCACTGTTGGAACACACTGTGAAGAGGAACTGGCTTGTGGCAGAGCAGCAGGAAGTGAAGAGCAGGCGCTTCTTGGTCTCAGTACTATTAAACAGCAAGTTGTAGAAGCAGTGTGCT
Source organism: Hypocryptadius cinnamomeus (assembly GCA_013400635.1). Lineage (NCBI taxonomy): Eukaryota > Metazoa > Chordata > Aves > Passeriformes > Zosteropidae > Hypocryptadius > Hypocryptadius cinnamomeus. The sequence goes on from VYZP01028924.1 coordinate 2,871, forward strand.
GGGAAAAAGTTGTGAGACTGAGAGCTCAGTTTCTGGGTCATCTGTTCTGTGCTCAAGCATCAATGTTCCTCTGGGAGTGCCTTACCATAATATTTCAGCTAAACTCTCCTAATATAATCCAGTATAACACCAGTGACTTATTTTGACTTCCTTCTCCTTTACCCTGAGGAAATAAGAAAATTTTTTCTCCTATTGTCTGGATGAGAATTGAGTTATTGTGGTTTACTACTTTTACACCATTTAAAAGCCAGCCTCTGCAGGTGTGATTACCATGCCACATTGCAAAGAACTTAACTGCAGAAGGCATAGAATGACTGGGTCCCATGTGAAAACAAGAGTTAACTTTCCTGATGCTTTCCTGATACAAGAACAAAATCTAACTGTGAAACCTGTGCATGAATTTTTTAAGAGCTGCTTATATAAAGAGTTTTAGTCCCAATTCACATTGTCATCTCACTTTTATCTAATTCTTAAGAAAAGACACTGCCCTGAATACATAAACCCATCTGTGCAAGTCCACTGAATTCTGTACAGAAGGCAGGGGATGAATAAATAATGTAGCAGATTTTAAAGCTGGCATCTTGAAAAAAAAAAGGTGAATGTTTTCCCATCATTGAAAGGCATTCAAGCTGTTGGGATGTTGTGTAAAGCTTCAGTTAATTTACTGTACCTTGCCCTCCTGGATGGTGACAACATCGGGCAAACCTCCAAGTACCCGTGCACGATCTGGAAATAAAGAAGATTAATTTTCTTTAGTGTCTCAAAATCAACTGTGTGCTGGATTCTGTTTCTCTTCTAGTTCTTTCCTTTTGTCTTATTTATGTACAACTTGTCTCTGATATCTGTGCTAGCAGAGAACTATCCAGCATTTTTAGCACACCATTTGGACTTTAAAAAATGTTGAATTCACAGCAAAAAATGTGTTAATAGTTGGTGTCAATCACTTACAGAGAGGAATTAAAGTACACATGCAGTGTCCTGCAGACTTTGATATCAATTCAGTTTTAATTCTGAGTGCACAAAAATGATTTTGAGATCTGGTGCTCAAAATTTTTACTGCAGTGAACTAAAAACGTTGGGTGTCCAAAGGGAAATGAATGACACCTGGTAAAGTGCTGGAGATTGGCTTTTAATCTAGATACAAAGACAGCCTTCAGTCTCAGTGGCAACAATGAAGTTCCACCACTTGTATGCATCTGTGTGTAAATGAGACTGGTACCTGATTGACCTAGCTTTAAACTCAAGAGTCCCATAGAAATCTTAGACAAACACAAATAAGCCAGTCACATGCAGGTTTTAGTGCACTTATCCTGGAATATGGATTTTGTTCGTTACATGTCTGGGTGGAGCCTGGCAGAGGAAGGAAATGAGTGTACAGAATGTTCCCCTCTAGTGTGCTCTGTAAAAGATGTGCTCTGGAGCACAAAGATAACAGCCTTGTGAGACCAGGAAAGGCACTGTGTTGTGACAGTTAACATGCCAGTGCCTTATGGACAGTCCAGGGTCAGAAATTAAAGGTCAGGGCAATCGCTGACCCCTTTGCGCTGTCTGAGCTGGGACTTGTGGGGGTTGTTGTTCATATCCAAGCCCTGCTCTATCTCTCTACACACTTTTCTCAAGTAAATTTTCAAATGCCAGTTCTGCCCTCATTTTTATGCAGGTCTGAAAGTCATTTGAAATGAATTTGAACAATTCATTTTTCCATGGCTTCTTCTGTAAGTAGGGAGGATAATAAGTTTAGTAATTCAAGTTGAAGGCTAATAGCTTACTCCTTAAATAGTTAATACATACTTTTGTTTTAGTTGCTCTGTTGGAATTGACATACAGGAAAAAGTGTGAGGAGATTCTAAGCCATTCAAAAGCTAATGTTGCTTTCTTACATTTCTGTAAGTAATGCAGAGCCATTTGACATTTTAGAGCATTCAAAACTAGCCAAATTATTTTCTCGATCTTTGAAAACAAAGAGACTTTTGTGCAGAGAACATGCATGAGAGATCCCAGCAATAAAGTTTATTTTTAGAGAAGGCTAACTGATACTGAGAACAGGAGCTTTGATGAGAAAAATCAACCTAACCCATAAGAATAATATGATTAGCTGCAAAGTGCACCAATGTTAAATCAACAAAGGGTCACTTACTTCTCCTTGGTGTAAGGACAAACTTGTTTTAGGGTGAGCACATGCATATAAACATGCCTACATGCCCTTTCTTTCCCAACACACAACCTTCCTGGAGAGGAAGAAAAGCTTCATAAACAGCTTCTTGCAATCATTGTCAAAGAAGGCCTACTTACTTTTCTCTGCAATTGCAGCTTGCCTGGAGTTGAAAGAAACAAAGGGAAAGTCCAATTTCAGTTAAGGTTCACTTAGAGTGATTGAAAAATAGATTATCTTTTTAACTGCTTTTAATCCATTAAAGAAAATCTCTCTCATTGCTTGGCAATGCAGCTTTTTCTTTGCTACCTGACTGTTATATAAGAGTTGCACCAAAGAAGTCACATGCAAAACTCCTACGGGCTTCTGTATGACTAGGACTTGTTTCATAAGATAAAGTTATCTCCAGCACAAAACAAACAAATACTGTTATTATTTTATGGCTGCCACTACTGTATTTAGGTGGCATAATACTTACTTTAGTCTCTGGAACTCAGCAAAGGCTTCATCAAAGGCTTTGTAAAGAGGAAAAAAGTAGGTTTAGAGATAAATCATCACACAAGTTTAAATTTAATAAATAAATTTAAAATGTAGATGTAATAAATTTAAAATGCTAAATTTAAAATGCATGCATGTGCACTGTACAAACACTAAAATGCTGAATGGTTCGACTGATAAAGGCCATCTGGTATATGGCAGCTATTATATATACACAGGAATGCATAAACACACTTTTTTCTTCCAGAAGTCAGGCTTTAAGACAGAGGGCAAGAAAGTAGTAGGCTGAAGTAATTTCACAAAAGAGAGGAAGAAATGCACAATAGATCACCTAAATGTGGGATTATGGCAGAGACCTTCCAAACTTTTTATATTGTACATCCCTATATAAAATTATTTTGAGCATGCTCAAAATATATAAATTTATTTATAGATTATGTAGATGTATATGAGTGAAGGTCTCGTATATTCTTCCTGCTGCCCCAGTGAAGCACACTGGGTCATCTTGCACACACCCACTTCAGAGACCACCGGGTTATGGAATACAAGAGATATGATTTTCCAAGGATTTTTCACATCTGCTTGAAGCATCACACTGATGGCTACGAGCAAAGTGAACAACAAATTGGTGTCTCCTTTGTAAATTCAGGCTAAGCTGCCATCATGGGGGAGGTCAACCTCTCCTGCTTTGAAAGGGAAGAAGAAGTGTCTTTTCCTAGAAAGTGGAGATAGAGTACAGAAGGGGCAGCATGGAGATGATTAAAATGTTATCGCCCTTACACAGAGCTTGCAAACAAAAAGTGAAGTTTTAGGGATGGGGACAGCTGGGAATGGAAAGAGCAGTTTGGAAGGAGTTAATCTGTTCTCTAGGATCTGAGAGGTCTCTCAGAGTAAAAGCTTCCAACAGTCAATCCAAATTTTTTCCCTAACAGTCCTTCCTCATGCTGATGAGAGGCCTTGGAATCTCTGAAGAATGAGGAGTTTTATTACACCCATCAAAGAAATAGGGTAGGAAAGTATCAGAACAAATTTGTCCCTCACTTCCTCCTACAAATATTCCTTGGAAGAGAGACACACAGAAGGCATTCAGTGCTACAACTCATATTTAAAACTGCCAATCAATGCCAGCAACACAAGGGGTTTTGTAAAATAGCTCAGAAACTGGGCTGGCATCTCAGTAGGCAGACTGTAATTGGGTATTTGGAATAGGAAAAAGCAGTTTGTATTTTATTACTTGAGAGCTCAGGTTGGGGAAAAAAAATGGCATGGGCTGGGGAGAACAAATCACATAATCACAGAGTAAGCTGAGTTGGAAGGAACCCACAAGGATCATCAAGTCCAACTTCCAATCCCGCACAGCACCATCCCCAAGAGCTACATTGTGTGCCCGAGAGTATTGTCCAAAAATGCTTCTTAACTCTGTCAGGCTTGTTGACACAGTCCATACAAAGAATGCCAGGCTGGTGGGTGCACACACAGACCCCACAAGGTGACAGGTCTGTGGCAAGATGCTGCTGTAGATGCTCCCGCGCTGCCACAGCACACGGCCCACACGGCGATGATGTTAGCAGAGGGAATGGCCTACCTTGTCCAGAAAGATCCACGGTCTTTTTGTGTGTTGTGTTGCCATCAAAGAGTTCCATTATGTATCTGCCTTTGTCCTGTGGAGTCGGCTCATTGATCTGCAACCAGATCTGCTCCCCGGTGACGCCAGTCCTCATGCGGTCCGTGAACTTAATCTGGGTATCGCTGAAAAGTACAGAACAATGTTACAAACTTTTGGTTTTACTGGAGTATGAAAAGGGTTTGCTCGTGTTGAGTCACTGAGCACATCTGGAGTTACTAAATGATTTCCAAGATGCTATAGTATGCCACCATATTCTGAAAGCTTTGAAGTCAAACCCTTGCTAGAATTGTGAGCCAGCTGGGCAGAATCGGTGTGACAGCCTTTCCCTGTTCAAGGTCCAGCTATCCTCAGAGTTTGCAGAAGAATTATGCATCTCAGTCTACGACCCCAGCCATAGAAAAGCTGTGAAAGTCTAAAAACCAGATCACTGAAGGGTAGCCCAGGCATCCAAAAATGTTGCTGTACTCTTTTTAGCATAGGTTTATTTCTGCTTGGGCAAAACAAAAGTATACAGGGCTGTATCTACAAAAAAAAGCCCACTTTTGTCAGAAATGGTGTTTGCCCAGTTGGAATGATTTCTGATGCTCTGCTATGTTTGGAATTTAAACACACTTTGACATAAGCGTACCTTCTTCCATTAAAAAAACAGGAAACCAAACAAAAACCCCAAAAACCCAACACCCCCCTTCCTCACCCCCCAAAATAAATTTCTTAGGTTTCTAGCTAAGAAGTTAATTTCCCTGGATGAGGCAAAAGATATTTGCCAAATAAGCAGCTCATTTCCTTGTTATCTTTAAACTGATAACTTTGAATACACCAGAGGAAAAAAAAAAATCTAGATTAATTTGACATGCCTCAAGATGAAACAAGTTTCTAAAAATTAAATGGAGAAAAGAGAGAAAGAGAGAGGGGGAAAATAACCCACAATACTTCATATTCTGTTGCACTTATTTGAAATACTTGGGACTTTGGATGATACCAGGTCAAAATGGGTGCCAAGAAACAAGAAGGCCTCAAATGGCTTTCATTTCTCTGACAGGGTGCTGGTCACATCAGTGTCAATAATTACAGCGAGCCTGGTACAGCACATCCTGGGTATTCTGTGCCTCATTTACATGAGTTTTATTGAGAGATCTGAGTAATTCAGATTCCATCATACAGACTAACTACTACCATGTCCACAGGAAGTGAAACAGCAAGAACAGTAATAATGGATTTGAAGTGATCTAAGTTGTTTACTTCTCTTGTTTACTTCTCTGGGTTTTCCAGTGCAAGCTGTTTGTGCTGGCTGAGAACTCAAAGCTGTCTCATAGACTTGGATGTGCAACTCCAATTAATTTTATGGGGAGCTGGGCATTCAAATTCTCTTTTAAAATCTCACTTCTTCTGTCTGTCTTGGTTACGTTTATAGTGCTTGCAGGAGGGGTTGTCTGGATTTTACTGCCCCAGGCACATGCTGGAATTTGCTTTGCCTCCTAAAAATGAAGCCATGCATTAAGAGGATATGCCTGCTTGTCCCAGTTCCACTGAATTGTGACTTCTAGACAAGCAGATCTCCAGGGCAGGTATCTCTGAACCCGTGGTGCTGGCCTCTTTTGAAGCCTGACAGTCTCTTGGGTTATATTTGCATCACTCCTTAAAACTGAGTCAGGGAAAGATGCAGCTCCCACTGGGGAGCTGGGAAGTGCTCTGAAGCAGCACCATCCTGCATGGGACTGTCTTTCATGAGAGAAACAACAGGAGGGCCTGGAACCACCACACCTGACTCTCATACAGATTTCCTGTGAATGTAATTGATTGAAACAAACTCATAAGAGATAAGGACTCATGAGAGAGGAGGGGAAACCCGGGCCTCATCTCTCTTGCATATCCAGGTTCTTTCTGGATCTATGAAACCAAAATTGCACTGGGTTTTGCAAAGCTCTTGTGTACTTACTTGTGCACCCAGCCTACTCTCAAATCTTCTACATAATAAGTAACATAGGAGTACAGTCTGATACCCTCAGCTGTGCTCTGGATTTTCAGGTCTGTTGCAGATAAAGCTGAAAGAAGAGCACATGGTTTTATGCAGCCATACAGCCATTCATTGAGTGCCACAATGAGTCATTCATTTGAAAAAAGAATTAAGTGCTTACCAATCCTTCTGCATACTTCATTCATGAGATCTGCAAAAGCTGTGGAAATAAAATCCAGAGACTAAGACTCTGTGTCTGCAGTTCAAGCACAGTCAACAGTAGGACAAGTACTGGCTCTGAAATTTTCTCCCCAGAAGGTTTGAAAAACCAGTTTTTGAAAAAAGCTACCTTTTCAAGCATATTAGAAATCTGAGTAATGCAGAAATGTAGCCTGTTATTTTACTTTCCAGACTTTATTTAAGTGCAGTCTTGATGAATACTGCTGCAGCTGAACAAGATGATGTTTTGTTTTTGTTTTTGTTTTTGTTTTTTTGTAAATGGCACTGTTCAGTTGGAATGCTAACCCATTTATACACATTCTAATGGATAGGAGTGGAATGTTAAGAACATAGTAATCACAGTAAGTGGAAAGGCCTCTAAGTAATTGACAAAATATACTAAAAATATTTTTAAATTATCTAGTTCAGTAATGTTTTTCTATGCTTGTAAGCTTATTGATGGCCCCCTGAGGAAATCTGTTGTCATTTTGCTTAGTGGTAATCACTGTATGCTCCCAAAATTATACAGAATCCAGATGCAATAAGCTGTATTCAAATGTTATTTGAACTGAAAAATCTCAGTTTTTCTAATCAGCTGATATTGTATGCATGAGGAATAAAGCCACAGGAAGGCAACCTGTGCAGATGCCTGTATTACCCTGAATCCACTTCAGTCCTGGTATCTGCTGGTGTGGCTGACCACAGCCAGACTCTGACCTGTGTCCTTGAGCTTCAGCTCACTGGAGTCCTTTCCTCTGTCATCCTTCAGTATGACTTCATATGTGCCAGCATCTTTCTTAGAAAACTGCAATATTGTAATGATAAAACCAGTTTTCAGAACAGGTACTGTAGAAAAATATAGATTTTTTTTGTGAACCCAGCTGATATCCCATCCCTGTCCCAGCAGGTACCTGATGCCTGAGGCTGCCCCTGTGCCCCCCAGCTGCCCTGCTCCTGCCTGGGGTGATGGGATGGGCTTTGGCAGGAGGTCCTGGTATGCAGGACCTTGTCCTACCCCAAATCTGCTGCAAAGCTGGGTATGAACCAGACCCCTCTGGTGACTCTGAAAGCCTGAGTGACAAGCACTTTCCAAATGCTATTCAGGATGGAAATGTGGTCTCAATCTGTTGTTAAATTGACATGCAAAGGAAGTGACAAGCTTATTATCTCTTCTGTCATCATTTCCTGAAAATCTGAACAAGCAGTTACAGACAGACATTTGCTTTAGCGAAAACACAGACGCCTTGTGAGCTTTTCCATTTTTAAAACCCACTTCCTTTTTTAATTGTTCTGCTGGAGTACCAGATTAGATCATATAACTCATCTGAACACTAATTTCAACTGAAGGCTAGTGAAGACAGTCACTCACCTCTGATATCAGCAGAGTACACACGCCATCCTTAAAGTCATGTTCTTCATCTACCATTATCTCCCTGTCATCTTTGTACCACACAATGTGTGTTTCCTTCTTAATATTAGCCACCTAAAATGGATGAAAACCACAGTGCAATTATTCATTCCATCTGAGCAGGGGAGCTCAGTGTTGTAATTTGGGTTAGCTTGTTCCATGTTAGAGTGTTCAGGTCTCTCACAGAACAGCAAGTTTTACAACCTGATTGCAGTGAGTCACTGCAGGCCTCCATTTTAAAATGAGAGAGGCAAGAGGGAAAACAACAGGAATGCAAACAGAGAGAAAAGGAGACCAGGGAATGAGTTGATCCTGCCCGGGGAATTTCTACATGCATAAACAGCCAAAAATGAATTAGTCCCTGGATTTACAAAGACTTGTCATTCCTTTTCAGGTGCCTTTCTCTGAGTGGGTGGCTGATAGACCTGAAGAAAGAAATTCAAGCTATTTTCCAACATATTTTGTTACATGCAATGAGCTGTTGCCTCAGCAGGATTAACCTTCAGAGGCTCTGTCACTGTCCAACATGCAGCTGGGAGTACAAAAGCAAAGGGTGTCTCTTTAGCTCCTTCCCAACCATCTAGGTAGTGGTAGGCCAGTGTGGTGTACTCTGAATATTGCACTCAGGGTTTTCCTTGCCCCTTACCTTACATTTCAACATCACATTACACTCATCAGTAACTTCCCATCCCAGTTTATCCACGAAATGAGGACCTGTTTGAAATTACAGGTATATTTTTAAAGGTCACATCAATGGTATTCATGATGCAAAATGAAAGACAGATGTGTTTGGCTTGACAAGAATTCTGTTATATTTTCATGTGGTTTTATTATTCCTATTTCTGCTTCAGAAGTAACCACATAACACAACAAAACCCATGTATTTCAAATGAACATATATAACTATAAACAAACTCTTAACAGACTAACACATATGTGATACTTATATGTATTCATATTATCACCTTGTTTCCTGTGCCACTCTTTGCTCTGGAAATCTGCTTCGTCCCGTAGCTTCTTGAATACTAGGAATTAAACCAGTAAGAAATACAAGGTTAAACTTCATGTGCCATTTGTACAATGCTGAATGTCACTGTAACAGTTCAGTCTCTGTCCCTTGGATGTCAGTGAGAAGCTGGCCACAGGATCAGGTTTTCACTGGGCATTCCAGAGTGTCAGAAGATGATTATGGCTAACTCAACTTCCCTAGCTGCTTGCAGTCATCAGGAGTTTTATGTGTCCTGCCTGATGATGTGCAATCCCCAATCGTATAGCTGGTAGGAAGGCAAATGGGAGGCAGCAGAGTCAGCAGCTGCTTGAGCTCTAACAGGTGCAGCTACTTGTTCCCAGCTGAATGGGCTTTTTATATGGCAAATTTTCATTCCACCCATAGGAAAGCAAACCATGACATGCTGCAGTATTTCACATTTCTAGAACAATTCCCGTTTCTCCCATCACTTTAAAAATTTCAGTTCAGACACATGCCTTGTCCTGTAGGAGGCAGGCAAAACTGTGACATAAAGAAACTGGAAGGTCTGTTGGTGTTGAAAACAGTGAAAAGCCAGCCCACTGCATAATACAGATTAGCCTACCATCACCAATGAGGACAAGACTAGATTGATTGGTTGCTTTTCCATCCTGCAGCTGGAACGTGTAAGTGCCTTCATCCTTTTCCTCAAGTTTATCCATAATCATTTCAACAAGGCCGGTATTCTTGTCCACCTTCATTTTATATTTCTGCAGGAGTGGAAAGTAAAGCAACAGTTAATAAATGTCAGAGACAGAAAATATTTGTGAAGTGTTATAATGGTCTCTTTAGGAGAAACTTTGTTTTCTTTGGATTCCCACTTCTTCAGGTTCCCATTTGTTCAGATCACTATCCTATTCTAGACTCACTATCTCTAGCTACAGCTCCAAATGTACAACCAAATAAATAAATCTGTTTATTTACTGATGCTGTACAAGCACATGTCATGCCTGTTGCACAGTGAGTGCTATGTTCTTTTTCATTAGAAAGGTTTAGATTTGCATCTCTTCAGAATAATGCTTTCTTTGAGGGTGATTATACTATGCAAGGCTGTGTCTGGAATGCCTCAGCTGTGCCTTCTATCTGATATCAGTGTTGCAACAAAGTCATGCCGTGTCCCGTCTTTGGGGGTAACAAGTTCTGCAGCTGGAAACAAACACCTGAGAATTTTTTCTGCAATGTAATAAATTCCTTCAAACCACAAAGAGAGGTGAGGACAAGGGTATTCTAGGGCTCTAGATGAAGGAGGTAGGAGGAGTCTGGGCAATTACAGTGATTCCTTGAAACCACACTTAATAGAACACGTGTTATTCACAAACATGGCAGGAAGGCATATAACTTCCCTTTATAAAATGCATCTAGTAGAATTCATCTGGACCTCAGAACTATGGATAAAATCTTTCTAATCAAGCTTTCCATGACATATGGACATATGGACATCATTTTCTCATGAAAATTCATCAGAGTGGAACACTAGTTGGAGGTATACTAGAGACACTAATCCTCATTGATACTCATAAAAATGCAAACACATGTAAGCAGTGAAAAGCCTTACCTCTCCATTGAAAATCTCCTTATCATTAAACACAAAATTGGCCTTTGCATTGCCAGACAGTTTTTCAGCTTGCAGCCAGAATCTCACTTCTCCTTTTTCCAAGATTTCCACTGCCAACTCAGAGATGAGTGGGACAGCTACAAAGAAGAAAGAAAGGAATTATGCCTATTTTGCCTGTGCCCCAACAGCTATTGTCTGATACAACCAGAAAGCCACTTAATCCTTCCATGCTCGAATACTGTATGCAAGGTAACTAGCTCATAACAGCTCTTCACATAGACAGAATGCTTCTCCACCCACATATACACAGAATGACAGATGAGATTTAGTCTTTTGATCCTTCAATCACAAGGTCTGGCCAAACTAAAAGTGTTCAAGATTTGAGTTGTGCTCCATTCTAAAACAAGGCTATTTCAAATGCAAGCTGCAAGTATCTGTGCAGCATTATGTGAGCCTGTATGCTGCAGACCCATGTTTAATGAGTTGTCTAATAATATTACTGTAAGACAGTGAACTGACTCAGAGGGGAAAAAAACAAAACAAAACACAAAAGATCTCCAAGCACAAAGGCAGATCAGAAAGTCACCTGCTGAGCTGTAGGTTGGGAGATTTTTGAAAACAACTGTAGGTTGGGAGATTTTTGCTGAGCTGTAGGTTGGGAGATTTTTGAAAACTCTGATCCTATCCTGAGTGGAACCTCCACCTCCAGAATTCACCAAATATCCCNTGAGTGGAACCTCCACCTCCAGAATTCACCAAATATCCCAACACATCCTTAGTCTCCCCAGTACATTTTGTTTTCTTATAAGTAGCCAAAACCCCCACATGTAAACCAATTCAGTGTGTCAACAGGGAAAAAAAAAAAAAAGTAAAAATCATGTACTATACCATAGGTAACTCTTTTTTAGTTAGATAATTCCTGTTAGTAACAGTCCTTAGCTTGGTATCACTTTAACTTTTCTTTAAGACACCATAATCAGCAACATCAAGCACGATGAGTTAGACTCTGACATGGGGGCATATTGCTCATCTCACTGATTTCTGTCGTGTTATGGATGTGCAGATTCAGTAAAAATCTTACTCTCAGCATTATGTGTGCTGCTGTGTGAACTCTCCCCCAGGCTCCACTTTCTCAGTGGTGTAAAGTCTGTGTTGCTAGGGTGTAGCATGGAACAGCTGAGGACAGGGCACAAACACGTTGCAAAACACATGATGATACAGTCATCATGTGTGTAGAGCCACACCTCCCAGGGCAGGCTGGCTTCTTCAGCTCAGTGTATGCAGAGGCTTAGCTGCAGCAGGACAGGACTGGGACCAAAGTAGTGTCTGGTTTCTCTCATCCTGCTATTTGCACTGTTCTAAATGACTGGGGTGCCTTCTGGAGCCCAGCTGCCACCCCACCCCACTGCCAAACAGACTTAGGGGGTGAGGACCCCTCAGCTCTTCCTTTGCCACACTCACTCCTTCTCCCTCCCACAGCCCACACCCACGTGTGTGCTTTTAGTGCCTGAGTGGCACAGGGTCTGCCTCTAATAAAAACAAAGCTCCTGGGATGTGAGGCAACAATCACTGGGAAACAAAGAGAATTATGGAAAAGGCACATGCTTAACCAGAGTGGGAAAAGCCTGGAGGCTGGAAGGGCAGCATTGCCATGAGGGAGTGGGGCAAAGACAACCCCATGGAAGTGTATCCCTGCTGTGCAAACGGTCCATGTGAGCCTTCCTCATCCAGTACATCACTGTGTGTGCAAGAAACAGAAGGAATCTCAGGGCTTGCATAATTTCTTAAAACAAAGCAACTGAAATGCTACAGGAAGCAAGTGGGAATGTGAATAGACATCAGGCTGCACTGCTTTTGTCTCACTGTCAGCTCTACAGAAATTTTAAACCCCCACTTGGCTTTCCTGTTATTAACTAAGAATATCTTAGTCTAACATGGCAGAGAGAAAAGTATCTCAGCAGCTGTTAAAGAAATGGCTGAAAGGATGCAAAAGGATTCTTTTCAGGAGAAAAGTCTGATCACTTCTCAGCCTGAAGGAACTGGACAAATTTGCCTTCAAGTCTGCCATGAGCAGAAGTCTTATTTAAAATATTTCCATAAGCACCGATAGCTATTTTAGGCATTTTCCAGTGGTTTTACATCCTATTTCTATATCATTACAAATTACTGGCAGCACTTGACAGGCAGCCCTTGGGCAGTTGCTAAATTGAGGACTTGGAAGAATTTCTTTTTACCTCTTACCAACACGCTCTCATACCCATACGTGGCTGTGTTCTGTAAGGCTCTTATTCAAGCACTCCATTTTCTCATGGAGTTACTGGCTGCATGTGTTTCTAAGCAGAAGCTCCATGAATTGCTGCTTAGAAATACAAATAGCTGAATCTCACCCCTAGTTGTAATATGTATTTTTCTTGAAGTGTACACAAGGGCCCAGAGTGGGCAAAGCATATGAGACAGTTTCCTCCTTAAGGATACTTTCTGCAGTGATCTCCCTTTTCTGCCTGTGCCTTCTGGAAGCCCATGCACAGCTATGTCTGTGCTGTTGCCTGATACAGTGAAAAAAAGATGATATGATCTGTGTCCTGAGGAGCTTATTTTGTGACATT
>VYZP01028935.1:0-14593 GCA_013400635.1 Hypocryptadius cinnamomeus
CTTTTTTTTTCTTTTTCTTTTTTTTTCTTTTAAAGAAGCTGAAATGAAACTAGACCTTTATTTATACAGTGCTCTGCACTGGTCCTGGATTTATTTTTGGAAGTTGGTAAATTCTTCTTCCAATTTAAATTGATTAAACAGGTACAGCTGAGTAAATGGACGGAGTTAGGCTGTAAGTCATATGTTTTCATTTTTAAATTACGTGTAGAAAAACACAGAGAAAATAAGCAAAGAGGAAAAAGTGTAGAGAAGAGTTCACTATATTCAGGATTAGGAAAATAAAATTACATGCAAGATTTGATTGCTGCTACATTTTGCTCTCACATAGCAGATGCTGTGGTCAGCCATGGCTGACTTATTCACACCAGTGAATAAGTGGCCTGGGTTCAGGGCATGCATCTCCCTAAGTAGCATTTGTATGTCCTTTGCAAGTATTCTGCATCTCATTTTACATAAGTTAGATAGATTTTCATAGTTTGTTGGCCATAACAGGGAGCAGATACACAAAAAACCACCACCAAAATGCAGCTGGAATCCTTCCATAATTAAGTGCTTCTTTTCTCTTTACAATAAAGAACATCTCCACTCCTATGCAGCAATCAGCATCTGTAAGTCTTCAAAGAAGGAATCTGGTAATTCCAGTTAATTCTAATAGTTCCCTTCCAAAATCACGTGTTAGACTGTAAGCCAGTTCCTTTGTGAATATGAAATAGTTAAGGTGCTGCAATGAACGTAATGGTTTCATAAAAACCAAAAAGCAAAAAAAACCCAACCCAACCAAACCCACAAAAAAAAAAAAAAAAAAAAAAAAAAAGAAAAAATCCCAGTAACAACAAAAAACACCTAGAGGAAATTTTTTGTAGTGAAAAAGGATTTTATGCTGTTTTTGTTAAAATACGAAGAAAAAAAACAGACATTATTTTCTTAATATTTGACTTCCCCATTGATATTTGAAAATATTAAATATATAGAAATCTTTATATATATGCAATAGAAAGGAAATTTTTAAATACTAAAAAACCGGTATATTGGCTTTGTGGAACCTAGAAACAAACAGTTATCTACCTATTCTTGAAAATAACCTATTCTTGAAAAATATGTGCTTTTCTGCTTGAAAGAAACTGTGTAGCCTAATCTGCAAAGAATTTTTGCCACCCCTGAAAGAAGACTGGAAATAGCTTCTGTATCTTTCCTAAGAGCTGTTGAAGGTACTTGTGGTGCAAAATACAGACATACTTCTTTCCTTAACTTATACTCAATGTTATTAAGCCAAACTATTTTATTGCTTCTCTTTATTTCATGTCTTAGTGTTGAAGCACTTAGAATCTCTCTGTAATAGGAATTTAATCCACTTTCACCAGAGATTTTCTACACTATTTACAGTAACCCTTGTTGAATTATTTTCATCCACATTTCACATGAATGCTTTCCTTTTCCTGCTTGTTTGCTCTAGGCAAACACAGAATACAGACTTACACTGTGAGATCCAGTTCTCAATTTTATTTAATGGCTCAAACATATTTTCCATATTATGTTGTTCATTATTTCTCAATATTTGCTCATAGATTTAGCCACAGATCCAATCACTACATGACAGAAGTGATAAAATATATGTGAACCACTTCCAGCACATACAGATAAAATGCTGCTAAAAATACTTTTTTCGCACAGTGAAATTTTTTGAGTAAGCAAATAGGGAGGATCCTTCCCTTTACATGTAGCAGAAGTGCAGGATGCTGTCAGGCTCAGTATTTTATCATGCATGGTTTCACACTATCAAGCCTCTGAAATCCCAGTTAGAAGACTGGCAGCCCAGTTCTCAAAGCAAATATTGTGCTGTTTCTGACTTGCAAAAGTGAAGTCTCTGTAGTGCTAGGAGTAAGAGGTGGTAGTTCCACACTTCATGGGGATGCCAAGGAAACTGCTTGCTGAATTCACAGGGGAGCTGCTCTGTGATCCTGCAAGCTCTCAAAAGAGAAAGGGTGCCAGACGAGCAATATTCATTGAGCAACAAAGCTGGTGAAGGATCTAGAGCTCCTATGAGGAGCAGCTGAGGGAGCTGGGGTTGTTTAGCCTGGAAGAAAGGAAGCTCAGGGGTACCTTGAGTACCCAGGTTCTACTTGAATCTGAAACTGGAGACACGTAGAGGTTACCTCAATATGAGACAACCTGCGACAATCAGAGCAAATGTCTAAAATGGAACCAGCTTTTTTAGGGATCATGGGAAAATTAAATACATTTTATAGACAAAAACTTATAAATTTTAGTAGCAGAACTGGAGAGACAAAATAAACATTCTTTAGAAAAACTATGCCCAGGACACCCAGTGAGAAGCTCAGAGGATGTGACAAAGGGAATTAAAGGAAGCAATGGGAGAACTAGAGCATGTGCACATGACCTTCACATGACGTTTAGACCACACAAATCAACATGCAAGTCTCACGTCTGTACATTTCCTTGCTTGGTTCTCAGGGTGGCTCAAACCTCAAACTGCACCTGAAGAGGTTCTCAACTTCTACTTACAGCACTGAGAGGTGCTTCAGGGGTCCACCCCCCAGATATTTCTTGTGAGATCAGTCCATTAGGCCTGACCATATTGACAAGAGTGGAAAAAAAGCTCATAAACAGCTGCCGTGGTGCATTCCTCAGTGCTGCTCTCTGTGCAGTTGACACCTGAGGTCAAGCTGGAGCTCACTCAGCCACTGCAGCAGCCATGTCAGCCTTGAGCTTCAGGTCAGCTCTGGCTCCAAAGCTTGCAGGCAGCCCACAGAGCTCAGGCTGTGAATTACTCCTCTGTGTGGCTTCTGCAAAGTGATGTACATGGATTTCACTTTCTCCTGCTGTACCAACACAAAAGCTGCTGTTTGAATATTACCAATCACACCCTTTTTTAACCCGTATCTCGGGCTCTAGCAACTGTGAACGATCATTTTGTCCTTTCATTTCACATTATCAATTTACTTTTTATTGTTAATCACATCAAAAGGTCACACAGGATGGAGCATTGCCAGTCTAAAGAGTAGGTGGAAAAAGTAGGTGGAAAAATCCCGCCAAGGTACAGCTGATGAAACTTTCCAACTCTGTCATTTTCTGCATAGGAATATCCCTGTGCTGAACTAAGATTTTGCTAAAATCAAATCAGTGTTCAACTGGTGAAAGCTGGTTTTCATTTATAGCACCTGAAGACTTTTTAAAAGGTTTACCCAGCAAGAATTTGTGTTTAGCAGCAGTCTGGGGCAATTTTTCAGTAGCTCTCCTTGGGAGAAATGTTTCAAGGCCCTGGAAACTCAGTGTCCTGCATTAGTGTGTGCATCCACACTTAGTATTAAACAGCATGGTAAACAACTGAATGAACATACCAGTAAGCAGAATTAATTTTTAGCCACTTTTACAGGAAAGGACTTCGAAGTTTCAAAAATTGTTCTTCCCAATTTTGAATTTGACTCCAAGATTAGTTTTGCGAATTGAGAAATTAAACAGGCTGGTTTTATAGAGAAAGATCAATAAAAACTCAAATTTGCTGTCTCTGTTTTACATTAAGAAAATATTGCAAGTGAAAAAGATTGAAAATATTAACTGCTTATTCCAAAATTCCATCTCTCCATTCCACTTCTCCATATTTTACCCTTAATTAATTAAGACAGTGACAATCATATATTTTTCCTTGTCATATACTTCAGCTATTTTGCAACCTGGATAAACACAGGTATCAGGGACTTGAAAAGGGTGAGTTACAGGGAAAGGATAATCACACTACTTTATCTAAGTTATAGAAATAATTTGAAGAGCAGCAGTGAACCATGGAATATATTTATTATCTCTCTTCACATCTCAAGATTTCTTCACACAAGAGCTTGTTATAGCGCAATAGACAGAGATGAGCAGATCAAGCAAGGAGAGGAATATCATTGGGATCAAGCAATTTTCTGTTCTTATCAGAATGATGATCTTATGATGATGCACCATTAGCGATGGGATTTGTATCTGTAGCTGAGTGCATTTGCACAAACACGTTTGTTTGGCTCATTCCTAGTTACGTCTATTGGTTCATGATCATTAAGAATAGATTGCACTAGGGGAAATTACACTCATGTGCTTTAGCCTCGGCATTTGAGGATGCAGGAACAACTTTTCAGTGACACATTTTTCGTTTCGTACCTTGCTTTTGCTCAGGGACACCTAGACAAGAAAACAATTGTAGCTTGAAAGCTGCTTTGTCCATGGTAGCACAGCAGCCAATACGAGTCTGAAAACTGGCAAACCAAACTGGGCAGCCAAATGGGTACCCAGCCCATATCCTGGGTGCATCAAGCACAGCAAAGCCAGCTGCCCAAGGAAGGTGATTTTTCAGCTCTGCTCCTCACTGGTGTGGCCTCACCTTGAGAACTGTGTGTCATTTTGGGTGCCACAGTATAAGAAGGGCATCAAACTATCAGAGTGTGTCCAGGGGAAGGTGACCAAGATGGGGAAAGGCCTTGAGGACTAGACTTATGGGGAACTGCTGACACCACTTGATTGGTTCAGCTGAGATGAGAGAAGGCTGAGGGGTGACCACGTTGCTGAGCAGTGACCTCACCCCACACTACACCTTCCTCCAGGGCAGCAGGCACTGATCTCTTCTCTGTGGTGACCAGTGATAGGACTTGAGGAAAGGGAATGAAGTCAGAGGAAGTTCAGACTGGACATTAGGAAAAGGCTCTTCACTGAGAGGATGGTCAGTCAGTCACTAAAAGCAGACTCCCCAAGGAAGTGGTCGCAGCCACAGGGACAGCTAATGGAGTGGCTGGATGATGCTTTTAGTTATAGGGTTTAGTATCGGTTTCTCTGGGTCTGGATTGAAGGCACTTGAGACAGTAGTTTCATGTTCAGACTCAGGTGTTTGTTATTTCTTATCAGTAAAACAGTCTCACAACCATGAGTTCAGCAGCTTTTCATTAGAAGGCACAAAATGGCTAACAATCTCTTGTTACAAGGTCTTTTAAGACTAAACTATCCAATTAAGAGCTGACACCTAGATTATTTCCCCTTTTAACCCAATAACTGATCCCAAAGAGCCCGCAATGCAGACTTTTCTGCCCAATTACAAAATGCCACCCAAACCCATGCAGAAAAAGGAAGACGAAGCATGAAGAAGAAACTCAGGACAACACCCTGCGCCCTCCATCTTGCTTCCATCCACAACGTATTAAAAATCCCCAAACCTAAATTTCTCACCAAGTGAGACACCTACACTACTCTCTATAGTCTATTTCACACTTTTGTGGATTCTAGTCTGTCTTGAAGTCTAGGAAACTTTCTCCATGAATGAGGGTCAAAGTCAGTGCTCCCCTGGGGGTCAGGACACCCCAGAGCAGAGAGAGAAATATTCCTGGTGCCCTGGATTTCCACAGTTTAGTCTTCCTGCTAGAGATCAGGAAGTTGGACTCGATCCTTATGGGTCCCTTCCAACCCAAGACATTCTGTGATACTATGAACCCCACTATGTCTGCTGTTCTCTGTGTAGAAGTATCTCCATAATGACTTGGGCTGTTCAGTATGAAAGACTCATTCTGCTTCTATTGAAATGTCACAGCCTGTGGCTTTCAAGATAGGCCCTCAATAGAGATGTGAAGCTGTGAAACTTTACTGAAAACACCATATGAGAAGGGATTTGCTACCATTGGCAAGGGCAGTATTCACTTACATGAAAATGTGTTCAATTGTTTCATTTCTTTCCACACATATTTAGTATTATTTAAATTAAACTCATGCTACTGATTTCTTCCAGAGGAGCTAATGGAGCAGACATTATTTGGACCATAGTAAATGGAAACATGGCATGCACTTTGTTAATGGACTGTGCAGATTTTTGTGAGGCAGAACTGAGGAAATCAGTGCACTGCTATTTATGACATTGCTGGATGGATGTTTTTAGCATAATGTTTGCACACTGAAAAGCCAAGTCATACAATTGCAAAGCCTGGCATTCAGATAGGACAGTGAGAGGTTTGGCTGGGGAATACTGTAATAAACTGAGTGAGCAGTGGATAACAGCAGTGGACAATATTGTTTAATGACATCAAACAGTTAACAAATGAGGTACAATGGGCTTATCCTTTCTTTCCTATCCAGCTGTGTTGGAGGTAACTGCCAGATAGTGTCACTGGAATTTCTTTTTAATGAACTAAAATATTCAGTTGTGAAAAAATGATAATAACAACAATCACAAGATTAATGCTGAGAGGGCTTGATCTGGCAAAAGAGAAATCTTCTCCTCATTGTAGCATAGCTCATAGACTGAGACAGAAAGTCTGAATTGAAACATCAAATACTTGAGATAAAGCTCTTGCATGTCTACGTGTGAAGATGGTACACTTCAAAAGCAAAGCAGAAATTTGTAGAGGAAACAAGCTTTTCTACAGGTCAGTCTACTCCCAGTGAAGTCAATGGCTAAGTATGAGACTAGGATGGAAAATGAAGATGCAA
This sequence comes from Hypocryptadius cinnamomeus, assembly GCA_013400635.1. Classification (NCBI taxonomy): domain Eukaryota; kingdom Metazoa; phylum Chordata; class Aves; order Passeriformes; family Zosteropidae; genus Hypocryptadius; species Hypocryptadius cinnamomeus. The sequence goes on from VYZP01028935.1 coordinate 6,466, forward strand.
CATGAATTTAAGTAGGAAAAACAATTCCATTCTGAGGGAAGAACACAGGTTTTAATACCTGAAAATGTGTCAAAGCCATCTTATCTTGTGTACCTTTCTATGAACAAGAACTGCAAAGCTGTGTCCTGCCCTTTAACCAGCTTTATAATAGGCAAGTGTTAGATGTCAAGACACCTGACATATCAGCTAGTCATTTGCTGAATTTTCTCCTGGCAATCACATTGCAGATAACTCTATTTTGCCATCTAAACACTGGCTACCATGCTGAATTTCTCTCTTCATTAATCTTAGCTTTCCCAGACAAGGTCATGGGTTTTTCAACTATCTTACAGACCAGCTCTGCCTTTACTCTAGAATTCACTGTTTTGGGCTAAGTTGGACTCTGATATTCAGTATCAGTGAATGAGCTGGTGATGTTAGTATAGAAGGCTTCCCTGTTAGGTGAGTCCAGCACCTGGCAGAGAGTTCAGAGGGTTGGGCGACAAGACTGAGCATGAAAATCAAAGAACCTAGTATCAGGCCTAACTCCACCCATAGCCACAAAAAAATTCATCTGGCTCATTTATTTTCCTTTCCATATTAATAAAGCTGCAACACATTATGTACACCATATGCCATCTCCTCAGCTGGATGCATTATGAAATCATCTGAAGAGGGAAGTTTGATTTTTTTCTATTGAAAATAGTAACTCTTTTTCTTTTGCTAAAATCCTTTTTTCCCTCTTTTGCCAATTTGCATTTAGTCATAGTCTCCTCAAATCCACTTCTTACACTTCAGTCAAAAATGTGACTGAGGATTTCCAAATGAGCAAGGGCAGAGGGAGAGGAGAATTGGCAGGAACAAGAAATTATTTTCTTCAGAATTTCATGATCATTTTTTAAGTGTTTCTTTTGATTTCTCTTCCTTAGACCCATGTAAAATCCCTATGCAAGCAAGAACAGATGTTGCAACAAGCAGAGTTCACCCTTTGACCCCGAGATCTCATTGCTTCTTTTCTCTGGTGCATGTTTAAATTTAGAGTGAAAACCCTACAAAAATGCATGGGGGTGGGGTGAGCTGTAAGGCAGGGGAAGAATCTAATTTTGGAAAGTCTTCCCTAGCAAACCCTCTCCAACTTCCACTTGTCTCACTTTATTTGTGAATGTCCCTGTCCCAGAAGCTGAAGAGAGCTGAAATGCACTCAGATACCACACTGAGTAGCATTGCATCACAGTACCCAAGTGCATAAATTAGATCTCCTCCAAAATTATTTTCAGAAGATGTTACCAATTGTCAGTCCTACTGTGCATAATACATTCCAGCAGATGACATCTCCTTGTCTGCAGTAGACCAATACACAAACCTCTCTGTAGAGAGCTGTGTCTTAGAGACCTCCAACTCTTTCCTCCACAAACACAAAAAGTTTTTACTCACCAGCAATGACAAAAATAAATGGAGACAAACCCATATTTCAATACTCTCATTCTTGCCCTATTTTTTCATATTGTTTTTGTTATTCTTTTTGCACAGACTCTGCTCAAGACCCCCTGCTGCCTCCTGACCATCCTCCCATTTTTGCCCATAGTGGAATATGTCCACTGCTCTGCTCCCAGCCAGCCTTTCCCAGTTCCCTGTCCTTGGCCAGCTGGCTGGAGACAGGGTGGGCAGGGCAGGCACAAAGCCAGCTGCCAGATAGTGACAAACAGCTGGCAAGGGCTGAGAAACTTGCTGAGAGTGCTGCTGGCTGTGCTGTGCAGGGCTGCTGGCAGGGGCTGTAGCTGCCTCTATGCTCTTGGTTTGAAAACCAAGCCCTGCTCCAAGGAAAGCAGTGCTCCTGAACAGCCTGCCTTTCTCACCACTCCTTGCTTACACTGCCAGGATACCCCCAGTGCTCCTACAGGAGCAGGATGGAGGCTTCCTGAATGCTGTGTGACCAGCACTCTGAAGAAAACTGGTCTGGAATCTTTCAGATGAGCTGCCTAAGGGCTCCGAGAACATCTCTGCAGCTGGTGCAGGGACCTGTGAATATTTCCACTCTCATAGCTCCTTTCTCAATGCTAGCTTTTCTCTCTGTCTGCATTGCTTGTAGTCAGAACCATGGAGTCCTGTCCAGCTCAGAGAAGGAAGTGTTGCCATCCTTCCACAGGCCTCCTATTTTGTGCTCCCCTTTGTGCTGCAGAGCAGCACTGCCAGTGACATGCAAGGTTGGGTCCTTGCCCCTGCCAGAATCAGCTAATGGTCCCTAGCAAAACCCACTCCAAGAGCTGCAAGAAAATAAACAAGAAAACAAATTCAATTATAGCCATTATATCTCAGCATATAATTTTAAATTTGTTTGCCCTGGTTTTATTTGTTCAGAGGATGTTTTTTCTGGGGAGATTGCTTCTCAGCTAAATGCTCTGTCAAAATTTCTTTCAGCAGCCATAGTTTTTCATTCTGTTCCTTTCCTCTTTATGTTTCTTTCCTTATGTCTAAGGTTCACCTCCCTGTTCTTTCTCACAGATGTATCTTACAGTATTTGTAGATGTAAGATGTGTTTCCATCTTAACTTTTCAAATGCCTTGTTTTCTAGCAACTAATATATGAGTTTCAGCTTTTTACATCTGTACAAAATACAGTTCTCTGAAGCATCCAGATTCCTTAGAATATGGATTCTGGTTTTCTGTACATCCTTTGTAATAAAGGAAAAATTAATCAACATCAAAAAGATGCAGAAGGGTACCCTGGAAACTGATATTCTATAAACTGATAGAGCATTTTTCAAGAATGGAGAAAAGACCAGAGATTAGAGCTGGCAGATCTCCATTGTGTGGCCACTTACTGTCACAGAATCCAGCAAGAGACAGCTTCTGCCATTTCCTTTCCATTTCTCTGTATAAATCTGCTCTCACCTAAAGCTTGACCACATGACAGTACATACTCACATTAAACGGATTATTTTTGTCTGAGCTGTGTTTAGAAGAGGCAGTTTTATGTTCCATACAAGAAATATCCCTTCTGGAAATATCCCCATTCACTTCAGAAGGAGCTGCCTTTCACATCCCTAACAGACCCCTGTGTTATGTTAATTTCATGATGATAACCAGGCAAAAGAACATCCACCCTAACTTGAAGCATTTGAACTTCATTAAAACGCCCAGATAAGGTAACCAGACACACAGAGATTAACCTAAAAATCTACAGGTTTCTGATACTGTACACCAAGTTAAAATTTTATAATTTCTGAGCAATATCAGCCACTTGCCATGAAACTTGCTCCCAAATTTACTTCACTAACCTTGAACTGGTTTATGATTAACCAATCTTCATGGCCAAGAGTCAGTTCATGATCTGTTGAGCTGCTGCTCCCTCAAAGCTAGAGTGCAAGCACAGAAAATATGAGCAGCCACACTTCCACAGGGAAATAAATATTCTGACTGAAGAGATTTCTCCTAGCAATATTTAGGCCTCCCTCTCCCTGCAGATACAGCAGGAGAGAAGTTGTGCATCTTGAGAGTGGGGCTGTTCTCAAACACTTTTAAGGTCACAGAAAGACTGTGACCTGAGATAAGCTCAGAATGAACTCACTCCAGTCCTGGGCCTGGTGAGGTCTAGTTAGCACATCCTGGGTAATGCATCCAGACAAACCTTCCCAGTGTGGCCAACTGTGAAAAGATCACCCAAAGTTATGGGAAAAATGGCATCTGCAGCCATTGAAGGAGTCTGCCCACTGGGGCAAGTGCTCGCCTGTGACCACCCAAACCACACCTTGAATATGCCTCTGTGGATTCCTGAAACTTGGATTGTAAATAAAGCCACCTGATTGGAATTTGAGATAAGATAATGGGGGTACTATTGTCCAAGTGTTATCCCAGGCATAAGAATAAGGAAATAAGATGGGGAGCACTGATAATGGGAAAAAATAATCCACAAGAAAAGCCAGAACAGCTAAACTGAAAGCCAACTGTGCAGAAATCAGTCCCAATGAGGCAAAAAATTCCAGCAGGGGAGATTGCCCACAACCCACCAACTCAAGAAAATCAACTGCTCAAAAGAAGAGAAGGATTGAGCACACAGACTAATTAGCATTGGAAGCAAGGGGATAATTTAATCGATAGAATGAGAGAACTGTGTAGCCAATGAACATTAATTCCTTTGTTTGCTAAGATGTATAAATAGTGAAAAATTTGAACAGCCTTGGGATCCCCACCACTGAGAAGACCAGGCTGAAGAGGGACCAATGGGACCCTGTGGGATCCATGAGTGGTGAATATCTTCTAATTTCTCCTTCCCTCTCTCTCCCCCTTCCCTCTTTCCTGTTTCTTTCTCTCTCCCTAGCTCACATTTACTGTTAAATAAAATCTATTGTACTGACTTTGGCATATGGTCTCATTTGCACCTTAATTCAGGCAGAGGTAACCCTCAATAAATCAGATCATAACAACTGTAGGCAAGTTGGACTAGTTAAAGTACTGAGCATCCTGCTGGTTGATTCAGCAAGCTGCGTCTACAGTCCCATTGGAGCAAGAGAAGTATGGCTCTATTTCCTCCTTTCTCTAACCTCACAGCTGTTGGGTCAAAAGATGCTTTAAATCCACTAATAAAGCAAAACTGCATAACAAAATCCAATCAGATGCATTTTATTAATCTCTTGCAGAAGATGCTGACATCACAAAAATGAAGCTTTATAGGCATTTTTATTTTGAAAATGATGCTAAAATAGAACAAAATAGATAAATCTGTCAGACTAACAATTGTAGAACTTCAAGAAGGAAAGCAGGAAAGCTACTATGCATGGATATGACCCAAAATGATTTTAAAAGTCTCATTAACAGGAACAGGATGCAGCATTTCAAATGTTTCACCATCTCTAGCTTTGTGATAAAGGTTTCAGGAAGTCACAGAATTAAGCTGTTCACATCGTTGGTTGCACGTCATCTCTGAAGCCACAAGGAAGTACCTATCATCACATTATTTTTTTTCCTTTCAGTTTTGTGGTATGCTGTTGAACTGCACACAGGAATGGAGACCAGAAACTCCCAATTTAGGATTTTCTGTAGGAGCAAACACAGGTTACAAGCATTTCTGAACAAACAGGGATCCTTAGACCTAAAAGCCACAGGCAGCATCCTGCTGTGCCAGGTGGCAGGCAAACAAGAACGGCTTTGAAAAGCTCACAAACTGGAGAACACAAGAAATGGACCTTGCAAACAGACAACCAAGGGGTTCTATCAAAGATTATGACTGCTATGGCCAGCAGGAAACCAAATTGCCTCAAAGGAGTAACCAGCCACAAACTTCTCTGTAAAGCTGGTGGGGAAGTGCTCTAGGAAAAAATGGGAATGGGATGGCAAGACAAGTGAAACAGAAAGGAATCATGCCATTTTTGGCAGCTTTCATGAAAAGCAGTGAAGATTGTGGGACCACTTAGAGGATGCCTAATAGAATACTAATAGAACCCAAAAAATACCCTTTTGACTTATATAAACTTCATTCAGTCTTTGTCCATACTGGCGTTTTTACATTGTCATCTTTTACCACATTATCCACTACAATCTATGTGTCTAACTTTATTTTTCATCCATCTTTTTGAACCATATACACTCCATAAACTGATCTAGACAATAAAGCTTTTCAACAGGTTTCTCTTACCCCTCTGAAATTTGCTTGCACCTGTGAAGCCAGGGGTTCTTTATATTTTTCCCCCATTTGCTGGACTTTCATATTTATATGTATTAAATCTAAAAATGAAAATAATAAAAGCGTCTGCTGAGTTTGCATTTCTGTTTCCGAGCACATTCTCCATCTGTTACGTCTCTTGCCTATGACATGCAAATTAGGAGCTCACCTCAGAAGAATGTAGAACTCATGGATTCTGCTTTTTTCAGTTTCTCCCCCAATTCATTCCATTATTGTCTCAGTAGCCACACCCCTTTCTCCTCTTAATTTATGCTCTTAAAATAGAAATCACAAATCATTAAAAGTCATGCACAGCAAAAGTACAAGTTATACAAGGAGCATTCCTTTCAGTGCCACAGCCAAACATTTAGAGAAAACATCCACACTGATATAATACAAAATCACAAAGTTTATCAATATTTTTCCACTGTTATGATTCAGTGAAAATGATTTCTGAGATTTTTCACTCCTATGTCTTTCCTGCTTAAAGAGAACCTCTATGTGAACAGCTGTCAGAATCACCCATTGCCTTTCCAATTCTGATTTGCTGCATAGCACCATGTGTTGCTCACCTAATGAGTTCTACAGAATAAGTTGCTGCAAGTTTCCTCTTCATAGACAGATGTTTCAGCCTTCTCTGACATTTTGCATTTTTCCTGCATGGAGCTTTTGATGAATTTACCACCTATTGCTCTATAAGGAAGTATGTTATTAATATTGGATCTATTCCTCAACCATTACTTATTTGATTTTACATTTTCTGGCAATTTGTTTCTCAGCCCACATATATGTATGCTAATCTGCCTAGAATATTTTCTATTTCTGTACAATTTTTAGTTCCCACATATCTTCTACAGATTCATTCAACTCCCTATTTACTACCAACATCTTGACACTAGCAAACAGCCATTCACTGAAAATTTTTTCCCATGACTTAATTTGGGAATCAGTTTTTCCCCATTTCCTTTGTCTGCCTTAAGTTTAAGATCTGAAGGTTTCCCTCTGAAACAGTCACACTAGCCTAAGCTAACTGAATTAGCCTTCCTTACACCCTCCACCCTAGTGAACCTCCCAGTCCAGAAACCATAAGGAACCCCATCCAGGCAATAGATTCTGGAACAAAGCCTCCTCTAATGAGATAAAAAATTCAAATTAATTGTATCTAATGACTTTGAAGCCCCCAGTAACAATCACAGTACATGGAAATACCTCATCACTATCTCTGCTATTTTACAATTTATTTATTTCAGGCTCCTCAGATTAATACCATCTGCTCCTGGTAATTCACTGCATTTGTCTTTCTCAAGTTGCTTCTTAACTTCCTCCTGAGAGACTGCAGTCTCTCTTAAGGCCAAGGTCTGGTTTCCCATAGGAAATGCTCTCTGAATAGTACCTTCCACAGAAAACACAGATGCAGGAAATTTGTTTGACTTCACTCTTAGCTAAGACTCCTTTCCAGTTATCATGGCCTATCATGTACAGTCACTTGTGCAATTTTCTAAACAATACCAGATAACTATGAGTATGTTGTATTGGAAATATTAAAAATATTTTAGACAAAGCTTTCTTGTACTTATATGGCACAAAGTCACTTATGGTCTCAAAGTTTCTTTATGGTGTGTATTCCCAACATTTATTGCAGTAGAATATTTCAGGTGAAGAATAGGTAGAATAATAATAAATATTTTCCTAATTTTAACAATTTTTCTTTGTGTCCCTAAACAATTATGTCTTCATGGAAGAACTTCTCTTGATTAGAAGTAAGCTGAGCCTTCTACATTCTTCACCTCAATTAACTCCTGCAATTACATGATGAATCTTTTCCTTTTTCCACAATCTCCAAAATGAATTATCAAATAATCAGTTGCTTATGCTCTCAGTAAACTACTCCAACCTGCCATTCTGCAAAGGCCAATGAGGTGGTACAGTAATTATGCATTGCTAGAGCTGCCAGTTTAGTAAGCATCTTACAAAGGAATGACTTTGGCTGAAACAACAGCTTGGGTTTGAATGTCTTGTATGGGTGCTGCTTGTTCAAACAGAACCAATAGCATGAAATCTCACTGATTCTAGAAATTATGGAGAGGCATGCAAATTCTGCTGTCAAGCCAACGAAGTAAACAAACTAAGACACAATGGGATTAAAAGATGGGATAAAAGTCTGAGATCAAAGAATCCTCGTCAGAAACTCTTATGCACCAACAGTCACTTCTCATGCAAAATGAGTTGTAACTATACTGAAATCAGACAGGTAGAAAAAGCAATCCCCAGAACAACTAGAATTGTTGGTTTCCAAGGGGTTTACAGCATCAAATACAATTCCTTATAATACTGTTATAAACAATTTGGAAACTAGCAAATGCTACAGAGAACAGGTGTAGAGGACTTCCTGCAAGGATTTCCAATTAATAGGCAGCTGTATTCTACACTTCTGCTTTACAGCACAGCAGATCCAACAGCAGTGAAACCTGTTCTCTAATTATGATGTGCC
>VYZP01028937.1:0-15406 GCA_013400635.1 Hypocryptadius cinnamomeus
CAGAATTACCGGTAGGGAAAATACCAAAATCTTTTGACTGTATTATAATTGCCTAAAAGAATTATGTGTAGGAATCAGGTTGTTTTAAAATTACATTGCAAGTATAAGGACTGGGGTGATCTGCTTTTATTTTTCCCATGGACTAATCCCAGCCCAACCTCTTGTTTTTCCCAATGTGTTCTCACTTAGACTGAAGATGTTTTTATGGTACAAAATGCTGTGTTTGGTAAAGAAAGCCACGTTTCAGCTGCACTGTTTTCTGTTATCCTAGAGATGGAGCTGTCTCCAAGGCTGATACTGAAAAGCACAATGCAGCCAGAGGATGAGGAGAACAGCAAAAAGGAGTTGAGTGAAGCTTGTGATCCCAATCTATTTGCTGGGATAGATCATAGGATACAGATGAAGGAAAACAAAACAAATCTCACTGACGTGAAGACAGTGTAAGGAAGGAAGTGAAGTTATGGGAGAGGTCAGGCTGGGAGACAATCTTACCAGTAGTGAGAGAAGACACAAGGTCAGTGCATTAGTTAAGCTGTCTTTGAGACAGTGCTTCATGGTTCTCTCCAGAGAGAATTTCTGCCAGCAAAAAGACCTTTTCAGTCACTGATCGGCAAATGCACTGTTTCCCACTTGAAGGATTGTATGGTTCTCTAGGGACAACTCACTTTTCATGGCCATGCATGTGATTTCAGTCAACAACTGTAGGATAAATATAGAGGTATTCTATACAGTTCTTAATTATGAATGCAAAAGGCATCAAAAAGCACTGCAGGAAGTGGACTGAGCCCTGGGTAGATATGCAGAGACATTATAAAACTTGGATCTTTCTCTGGGAGGATCCATAGTTCACATGATTTCTAAAATCCTTGCAAAGTAAAAGAGGCTTTGGTACCTTCACTTTTTGCATCGAGTCAGCTGTAGATATTCTGTTCCTTGCTAATTTGTATAGTTTTCTGAATGCAGTACATGCTGTTCTTCTCTCTGGACTGCTAATCTGATTGCCATGCCTTTTAGACATTCTGTTCAAGCTGTTTGTGGAGTGTTTTTTAGAAAAAAAAAAAACCCTCTTGCTTGCTCTAGCCTGTCTTACTAAACTTGTTTCTCACTCTAACCCTCTCTGATCTCTACCTAGCACAGGCCAACACCCTTTCCTTTCAGACAATCTCACAGTTGTGAGAGCCTTCTCCTGTATACCTTGTGCCATTTGGTACAGTTTTCTGTAACTGCTTTTTGACTTCCATGCTTTTTTCAGAACATAGTTGAAAACCTGTGACAGTTTTTCAATTACAATTTTCTCTAATGTTATTTAATTCTTAAGTTTTTACAATTAACATAACTACATGGAGCATTTGGTAATGCTTTATAGCATTTAGATACAATACTAAGTGCAGAACCTCTTAACCTTGTCCTGTATGTGTGTAAGTTAGTGGCATAGTTACTAACTACAGTCTATGTAGGCTTGGGCCTTTAGCAGAGTCTATCAATGAAACTCTGTACATCAGGAATTTGGTATTCTGAAATAATGTATTGTTGTTGCCGTGGACGACCTTTTTCTCTCAAGGTGGCATTTGCTTGTCTTGGCTTGTTTGTAGCTTTGTTAAGTTAATAATAATAAAAAACCAAAAGGCAGAGTGAAATTTGGCAAAGTTGTCCTCCTTATTCCTAATGTGTTTGGAGCAAATAAGTCCATTCTGCTTATGTATTGACAGAAGCTTAGGAAAATTACAGGAGTAATATATGTTCACCTGACAATGCTGACAAAAGGTTTTTGATGGATGTTGCCTAAAGTGGAATGGGGTGAAGGAGTATAAGTGGTTTCTAGTGCATATAAGAGGCAAAGACTTTATCTGCCTCCCAGAAGACTTCACAAATGGTGTTGCTTTGTCATACTAAATAGGAGGAAAACTTGTCGAGGCTAAATAGGTGGAAAACTTCTCGAGGCTAAACTAAAGATTTTTTTCTTTGTCCTTCCTCTGGACAGCATGACCTTCTTAGGTCATTAAGGTAGGAAATCAAGTGATGCTTTGCAGCAGTTGTCTATTTCCTTTCCTCTGTGCCTTGTGGTCTCCACTTAGTTGTGGGTTTTTTTCTTTTTTTTTTTCCTTTTTATCATGTTCCATAGTCGTAGTCAGAATGCTTTTGCAAAAGAACAAGTACTAAGGTTCTCTCAAAATAACTGAAGTTTGTATGTTTTCTTGTTGCCCTAGCTACAGTCATTTGCACATGATTCATCAGATTGTAACTCATGCCAGGCTCTTTTCAAGATAATTAATCTATTAGGGTGGTGTAGTAACTGTATTATGACCATAAATTAATACATGGATGTGATTCTTAAACTATATCCTTTTTAAAGGGATAAACAGAAAATCTAAGCAACATTTGTATTAATGAAAATTATGCTGTTCTAAAACATCCACCTTATAAAAACGGGTTTGTACATACAACAATCCTATGCCATACTCCTTGCCTCCCCACATTGTGTTCTCAAAATGATAAAACTTAGCATATGTTTACCTTCTAATAGATGCTTGTCTTGTTTTAGCACCTTCATGGGATAACATGACCAAGTTGCTGACTTAGGTAATATCTCATCTGAGTCTATGCTTTGATTTCTTACTGCCTGGTTGACATATTACGTACCTCAAAGAGCTGGGTCCAATTCACAAACATTAGTGTTATTTGCTAGAACTTGCCTATCAGTTTGGTACTGCACAGAACACAAAGGAAAAGTTTTGGGTTGTGTGAAATAATAATACAAGCAAGACAAAATTATAAGATAGTAGATACAAGGTTGAAAGAGTTATATTTTAATATTCTCTGTGTGTGTATGTATGTATTTAAAGATGTTACTAGATTTCATATCTGATGTAATTCTTGGGTAGTAACAGTAAAATCATGTTAAGTTGCATTAATACCCTCCCACTTATGGATGATTTATTTACAGGTAAAGACATCAGCAGTTAGAGCAAAGTTGCAGGTGTAAGTAAAAAGAACACAGAATCCATGGTGGTTACATACAACTGTTCTTATGTGCCTCGATGCAGTTACTTTTATTTCCTCCACAAAAATCCAGGATGTAAGGTGGGAGGTTTGGCCCAAAATCTCAAGTACATGAAAATGTCAAATACCTAACATGTGCTGTAAGACTTATGAGTCTGTACAAATTTTTTGTTTACAGATATCTTGAGCTGGTACTACTATGTGTCTATGCCAATGCCAGCATCCACCTTCACTATTGCTGTGGGGTGCTGGCAGGAAGTTAAACAGCAGTCCTTCAAACAAAAAGCTGCTATTGGAACAAACACTGAGTTTTCCTTACCATCATCCCAAACTGATTTAAGGTTGGTGTTTATAATATTATTGAAAAATTAGATATATGGGTAGCATTTCCATTTACTCTGTGGAATGTGGAAATGAGTCATGTTTGCACAGGAATCAAAATAGAACTTGTTTAATCTGAACAGAAAAATGTTGACAGGAAAATAATTCCAAAGGCATTATTTCATGGGAGTGGTTCTTTTTATGTGAAAGCAAGCTGCTTAGTGAGCAACCAGGTTTGTAAATTCCACTGTCTGCTAGATTTGTATCCTGTATCCTTAACACCCTACTGCAGCAATGCCAGGTGCTGTCTTGTTTCTTAAAATACTTGACTCAGTCCATTCTGGATACCTAATGACTCCTACCATGATATTGCCTACTTACTTTTTTGTTCTGCTCCAGTCTCATTGCCCAGTTAGACCTGGTCTGTGCAATGGTTTGCCTGGGGTGATGTGTACATGAAAGATCTAGTACAGTGGTCCCATAAAATAGAGTTGGACCAATGATTCTTAGCTGATTTTGACCAAACTAGTAGAAATGTGATTATTTTGGATACACCTATTCCTCCTCCCAGTCTAGTTAAAACTCATTGAGTTTGAGTTATTACAGAGTGGTAGATGACCAGAAAAATATATGCCTGAAAATAAGATTTGAATATAGAAAACAAGTTTCTGGAAAAATACCATTTGCTTTCATATGTATTCACCTTAGTTAGCAGAAGTCTCAGACATGGGGCTTGATTTCCTCCTGTATTACTCTCAGCTTTTCAAATTCATATCATATCATCACAGAACAACCCAGGTTGTAATGGACCCAGAAACTTCATCTGGTCCATTCTTTCATGGGAAGGAGCTTAGATAAAGATATGTAACACCCATTGGCCCGTGTCTTGGCCATGTTGCTCCTTGTGAGGAGAGCAACTCTGTGCTCTTTGTAGATGCCCTTCAAGTACTGAAACACTGTGATGAGGTTCTCTTTCCTCTTCCCTGAAAAGGCCTAGCTCCTTCTGTCTTTGCTCACAGGCAGGTTCTGCAGGCCTTTGTTCATTTTTGTGTCTCCCTTGAACTGTGAGGAGCAGAAGGAGACGCGGTGCTTCCCGCAGGTGCTGCCCGCCGAGCTGTGCTCGGAGCGTGCTGCTCCGCCTGTGCCTCTCTGCCAGCGCTGCCCCTGCAGCTGCAGCCCAGGCTCTGATTTCCTGCGTAGCTGCAGTGCCACACCGGTGGCTCGCGGCCGAGAGATTGTCCCCTGAACTTCCGTGTCCCTTTCGGCCAGGCTGCTCCCCAGACACGCGGGTCACAGCCTGTGCTGGGCCCTTTGGTGATGTCACCCCAGGTGCAGGACTGTGCCCTTGTCTCTGCTGCACCTCACACTGTTCTTGCCAGCCCCACCCTTTCAGCCTGTCCAGGTCTCTGAGATGCCTCTCCCTTCTGATGTGTCCACCTCAACAGCTAACCTGATGAGGGCGCTTTCAAATCCATCATCCAGAAAGTTTGAACATCAAACATAATCCAGATGTTGAACAGTGTGGGGCCCAACACAATTTCTTGGGGAACTCAACTTGTGACAGGCTGCCAGTTTAGTGAAAACCGCTGATCACCACTCTCTGAGTGTGGCCTGTGAATCAGTTTTTGTACCCATCTAGCAGACCACCTATCCAGTTTGTGTGTTGCCTGTTTGTCCAGGAGAAGGCTGTGGGAAACTGTGGCCAATGATTTGCAAAAGTCCGGGCAAACAAGGTCCATTACTCTTCCCACATCAAGAGGAATTGTTATTTTATTGTAGAAGGTGATTTAGATTATAAGTTTATATATTTAACTTTATTATTTATTAATTTATTAACTTTTTTATTTAACTATTGAACATTTTTCTGTTACTCAGTTTGAAATTTCACTGAAAAAATACTTGTCTTTTAGACAGCTGTTTTGAATAATACTTTGTTGGCATTAAGACGGTGGAACTACTGAGACTTTGTTACTTGAGGACTTAATATGGATGGTTTTGTTGGAATTTAAAATTAAATTATTCTAATGGCTTGCAGCTTGTCTGATTTTGGTTAAAAAAATGCTAATTAATCTTGAGAATAGAAATTTTCATACTTTATGTAGGATCAGTAAGAAATATCTGCTCTAATTTTGAAATAATTTATAGGTTTAATGATCTTCTAGAAATTGCTTTGTGTTTATTTCTTTGCCACTTATATGTTTATAATATGACTGCCTCTGCAAAAATAAGCTGTAGATGTATTCCTCTCCAAAGTACAGCACATTTGATAATAGGAATTTATTTATTGATTGATTATTAATTATTAATTTATTTATTGATTTTGGTGCAAAAGATTATTCTGCCTCAGTGTTGATAGAATGTTGAGCATGTGTCTCAGATAAGATAGTGGAGATAAACTCTAGGGCAGCAGGAAAAGAAAGGAATTCTGAAAGCATCTGTTGAAATGTATAATGTAATTTGTGTCCAGGTGCCAGCGAGTTTTACCCGTAATGTAATTTGTATCCAGGTGCCAGTGAGTTTGACCTATTGAAGCTGTATCAAAGTAAATGTTAAATGGAGCTATGATGTTTATAACTTTTTATCTCCTTATGGTCATTAAGGAATTGGCAATCTTTATAAGAGATACGGTGCTAGCTTTCGTGTTCCTACCTAATCTCAATTCTGATAATAAAATGCAAAGTGACGATGTTTTAGAGCAGAAATATACTAGATTAAACAACCCTTAAAAAAGTTGTGTAGCGACGGATGTGGTTTCTTTACAAATGTAGTAAATGAAAGGACATAGAGTCCACTTCTTTGGCAGAAAGACTTATGTAAGGTGCTAAAGTGTTAATACTTCAGCAAAATCTCATCCTTTTCTACATATCATAATTTTGTTTTCTGTGTCAGCATGATCTTCCAAGCATAAGTGCTTTGGGCAATGCTAGGTTCTTTGCCTGTCGAGGCATAGTAGAACCAGATTACTTAAACTGAAGTTTCAAACCAAGGAGAGGCTATGAACTGTAGAGAACGTAGGCTAACAGGTGAAAACATGAAGCTGATTTCTGTTTAGATAAAAATCTATTTGGCCAGATAACTTATTGTAAAGGTATATGACTCAGTGTTTAGGAAGGATCTGATTTACCCCTCCTTTCTTCCAGCTAGAGCTCTTACTATCCTGTAAAAGTACTATAAAGTAAGGTTTGCCTTATGTGCTACTATTGAATGTCTAGCATGATAAGCCTAAATCGACATCTACTGGGGTTTTAACTTAATAATAATAATAATACAATTTACTTGTAGCTTCTGGAGAATTTTGATAACAACAACAGAAAAAATCCATCCTGGACTTACATTGCAATTGAACCTAAAATACTTATATTAATGTTATGTTAATATGCATAGAATTTTATTTTCATAGCCAAGTTTGAATAGGAATTTTCTGAGTAAATATTTTTGTATTCTTATTAGTTGTCTTTACATATATTTTGAGCACTTATTCTTTTGATGAGTATCTGTTATAAAAACAAGGTGTGACTAGTCTCTCTCTTGTAGTTATGTGTTCTACTCAGATGTAGTAGTGAGTGTTTCAAAGTGCTACACATGTGTGAAGAGGGTGAGAATGCAAGTGAGCTGGTTCCATGGAAATTAATTCTGTCATTCTGATATCTAGAGAATATCCTTGTCTTAGCATAGTCAGTTGTTCACATTTCTGATATCACAATTAAGTTTTGTTTTGTTTTGTTTTGCATTGTCAGGTGGCATGAAGAAATCTGTGGTCATGTGGAATATCCCTGCCGTTTCCAAAATCCTGCTGCCAGATTGCAAGCAGTCATTCCTTATAGAGTCTTTGCTCCCTGGTGCCTTATGGAAAGCTGTGAAGAATACTTGCCTCAGCTAATTCCTCAGTGCCTCTCAGCTGCTTATGCCACATTGGGTACCCACCCCTTTTCCAGGCTTGATGTTCTGATAGTTCCTTCCAACTTTTCCAGCCTGGGAATGGCTAGGTAAAGAAACTTATTAGTATCTAATCTGCTGTATTTTGTTAGACTTCCTCTTACCAGTTAGTTAACAGCATCAAGTTGCTGTCAATATAAAGTTGCTGAGCTATTTTTCTTAAACCAAACTTAAAACTCTTGTTCTGACTTCATGTGAGTAGGTTTGTCTGCCTCCTTTGTTTTTAATGTTAATTTTAACAGGGCATAGGGAAGGGAAATATAAGCTTATTAGAAATACAGGTGTGAATTTTTACATTTCTCAAACTGAAGTTCTTTAGTTAGTTCTGTTGATCTAAATACTTGATGTCTTGTTTTCTTTTGGCATTGATTTTAGCCTTATATTTTGACAGAATAGTAGTATGTTAAAATCCCAATCTAGAGTTTCTTCATAAGCATTTCCAATGAATGGGTTTCTAGTCAAACACTTATCTTCAGAAGCTAAAGGCAAGTAGTAAGGATTATATTATCGAGTTTTCATGGAATTGTGAAGGCTCTCAAGCCCATCCAGGTACCTCTGAATGGCACCTGTTCCCTCCAGCAATTTGACTGTACCACTCAGGTTGGTGTCGTCAGCAAACTGGCTGTGTGCATTTGATCCCACTGTCTGTCTGTTAAAAATATACTGAACAGTGCCAGTCCCATTACTGACCCCTGAGAGTACCACTCATCACTGTTCTCCACTTGAGCAAGGAGTCATTCACTGCAGCCCTTTTGAGTGTAACCATCCAACCAATTCCTTATCCACTTAGTGGTCCTTCCATAAAATCCATGTCTCTCCATTTTAGAGACAAAGGTGTTGTGCAGGACAGTATCCCATGCTTTTCCTTCAAGTAGATGACATCAGTTTCTTTTCCCTTGCCCACCACTGTTGTAACCCCATCTTAAAAAGCCACCAAACTTCTCAGGCATGATTTGTCAGTAGTGCAGCCGTGTTGGCTGTCACAAATCACCTCTTTATCTTTGATGTGTCTTGGCATAGTTTCCAGAAGGAACTGCTCCGTGCTTTTGCTGGACCTTGAGTAGAAACTGGCTGGCCTGTCGTTCCCCAGGTCATCCTTCTGTGCCTTTCTAAAAATGGGGAGTGTGTTTCCTTTTTTCCAGTCACTGGGAACTTCACTGATGTCAATAACATCATGACCTCACAGGCCATGTTTATTCCCTATGCTGCATGTATTAGCATGGAGACTTTTGAGCTGGGCCCTTGAGGAAACTGACTTACTGGCTGAAATATTTTTGTGGTACTCTTCGGGAGACCTTGTGCTGACCTGTGACCTCTCTCCAGGCTCTGGGCATCATATGAGTGGGGTGAGTTGAGGTTCCCCTTCCCCAGCAACTTTAGTTTAAAGCTATCTTCACCAACCTGGCAAACCTAGGATTGAAGATGCTCTTACCCTTCTCTGACTGATGGACCCCATCAGCAGGCCAGGTTTTGCAAAGCGGGTCTCATGGTCTGAGTCACCAAATTCCTGGTGACTTTCACCAGTCCTATAACCTTTAGATGATTTGACTGGCCCTTTCAAGCTGTAGACTTTTTTTCCTACAGCTTTCCTCTTGCAATCCTCTTTTGAGTTAAAAGTAGAAAATTATGTTGGCACATTAACAATATTGTATAGTTTTTAGTAGCAGTTTACTTGCTTTTTAAATTTCGTTTATATCTAGAAAATGTAAAACTTTAGCATGCAGTCGCCCTCCTCTGTCATATAAGGCTCGCTGCTTTCTAGGCACCTTTTGCTGTTTACTGAGTTTTCAATGATAGTTCTTCACTCAGTGAAGGCATCAAGTTGATCTATGCACCTACCACGGATTCTCTAGTTCTTTGCCTGGTGGTTTGATTTGAAGTGAGGCATGGTACTGTGTGCCATATTCTTGAAGCTGTATGAAATTTGCTGCTGCTCAGCAGTCTTCTGTGCCTTCAAAGGCATGGTACTAAAGGGCTGGTACAGGGCCTTGCTATAATTGGGAAAGATTCCAGTCATTTGACTTAGCTGTGAGATAAGAGCAGGGATCTGTGGAGTTGTGAAAGGCAAGACACACAAATAGTTCAAAATGAAAGAGAAAGTAGATAGTGATGTCTGGGCCAAAAATACAGCACACAGTAGGAGAAATCTTCATGGTTTAGTTGTTGATATGCTATTACTCTATGGGAAATTTTCAGTGCCTTCCCTGCATGTACCTTTCCCAGAATTTATAGGAAAAAGGTACCTGCAGGGAATTCTGTTGCAAAACCATCTGTCATTATCTGAGTCCAGACTGCGTATTCAGAATACTATAATTGTGTTTTCTTTGTGAAGGAGATGAGAAAAACCAGTGCTTTTATTACCCTATGCTTCACCTAACACTGTCAGTTCCAAGCAATCTATATCATTGAAAATAAGGATGAACGAAGGAGTTTGCATACTTCCTGATGCCTGTCATTTAACAGTGCATCAAGCCAAACACATTCCAATTTTTCAAAATTTGACTAACTTAAGAAATAATTTAAGGTGTTTAAATGTCAAGTTGTATTTGGGCAGGAGATTATTAAGTGACTCATAATAGCTCATTTGTTCTTGTTGCATGTGATTTTTCCAATAGAAGCTTCTGTGTATATAGCAAGCTACTTAAATGGTTAATTCCTATGCATGCAATGATCACTGCCTAAATTGTTTAAGCTAACAATAAGCTGTGTGCAAATCCATGTCAAAACCCACACATAGAAAAAAAGTTAGCAATTACCTTGGGTTAAAAAGGTTGCTGTAGTATTTTTTTTATCTTCTAGTCTATCTGTAGCAGTACAAACATAATACAGTATGCCAGCACATAGAAGCTGTTGTTATGAGAACTCTAATTGGACTCCTGTCTACCGGGGAAGGAAACAGACATGAAATTTAGTCATTATCTGAAGTATCAGGGCTTTACAGCATTTGGTACTTTTCTTTGTTCCTCCATTAATTATACTTACTGTGCTTTTCACAGCTCAAAATGCTTCTTCTTATTTAGGAGATGTATTTCCACAACACATTAGATTGGTATGCAATTATGATGGCTCTTGCACAGAATTATCTAATTAGGTGTTTTGAGCTGTTTCAGTGGTAGCTACTGTGGGTCAGCTGCAATTTCTCTTGAAGTCTGACAGATGCATTATGAACAAAACCGTAGTTGAAAGCATATTCATTGTACGTGTGTTTTCTGTTCATGTTTTCCTGTGTTTTTTTAATTTGCTATGGACTTCTGTATGGAAATACATAATGATTGCAATCATTTCCTCTTGCTTCCTATAGATCTTTGAAGATGGAGGGTTTAGTTTTGCACACTTTAGTTTTACACTGTTTTAATTTAAGTGATTATGTATAGCTTCTCCCAAATTCATGCTAGTAAAAGAATGATGCGGCCTACACATCTTTGTTGGTGATATTATGTTGAACTGTACAGAAATTAAATTCATAGAGCATTGTGGGCCAAATTTAAGTAGTTTAAAAGCCTAATATTCAATGCTTTCTCTAGAATGTTGAGAATCTCATGATCATATAACAGCAGTTAGTAATCTAATTTTAAGTTCTTTCACTGGCAGAAGAGAGTGAATTGGAGTAAAAGGGAAAGGGAAGTGTGTCACACTACAAGGCCCTAGAGATTCTAATTGAGTTGTTCATGGAAGAGATCCCTGATCGTGCGCTGCATTGAAAGGTGCATATCATCCATGCACTCAGAGAACTAAGAGGTTAAAATCAGGAGATTAAAAGTAGCACTATATTTGATGCTGTTGATGCTGTGGTACTTCCTGAGGAGCTATTGACCCCATTGGCATTTAAATATCAGAGGCATTTCACAGTTGCAGATGCACTCATATGAGCCAGCAGTTACTCACATGAACAGAGCTGAATGAAAGATTTCAGATGAAAAGTAGGGTCTGTATATTCGCTGGTTGTTTGGGCTTTTCAAATCAGTTCACTCCTAATCCATTTTTGTTGATTCCATTTGAAATCCTATTGTTTAAGACCTCTCTTGTCACAACTCAATTTCCTTTATTTTTTTCAGAACCTGAAGAGACTCTGAATTCCTTGTTCTTTTTAATTGCCTGTGGAAAAAACATTATTTCAAATACAGAAACTCTGACTCTTGGTGCCGCCTGAGCCTGCACTTGCGACTTTGACTTTTCTTGCTGTGTTTGATTACTTTAGCTTTTTCACAGTCACACCAATCCCTTGTGTTTCTGTGGTGTTAGAAACTGCTTAGCAGCTTTCTAGTTCTTCAGAGCAAATGTGCTGATGTTTATTTTACTCTCCTGAGAACTGTAAGCCTTTGCATTCAGCTGAAATTCTCTTTTGTTTCCAGCACACGTTGTTTGAATAATGTAAAATTACTGCTTTTTCTGTTTGAATTAAGGTATTAATGTACTAGTTTTGTACTAAGTGCTAGCACAAGGAAATGTTCTTATCCTACTACTATGTAAGATAACCTTTCTAGGTGCATCACATGTTGCTGGGATCTAGAAGAGTATGGTGAGGAAAGTGTCTTTTGGTGTATACCAGGCTCCTAGTTTTTCCTGAAACTCTTAGTATTAATAGTGACTGTGGGATAGATTGACATCTGGTCTAACCTAGTTCATCTGTACTTACAGACAATTTTGCCCAGCAAAGTTAGTGGAACCAAAGAACTTCTGAGCAAGGTTCTGACATTTTCAAAACAGGATCCTAGTGTTAGGTTATTTGAATTCTATTTAGGCTCTAAAATTAGTGATTTTATTTTCAACTATGCTGGACACCCTGGAAACCCAAATGGTGTTTGATGATGAGGATGCTTGGAACATTTATAAATCAGGTCTGCTTATATAGCTGACTTAATATGGATTTAGCAACCCAGCTTTCAATTCCTGTTCATAAAGATCTTAGTCATTCTTCTCCTGTCATGTTAAAAATTTTTTTTTGGTACATACACCTTTCTTCTTTGAAGAAAGAATATCTGTTTCTTCAAAAAATGTTGTATCAGCAGAACTCTTGAGTCTTTCCAGTCTATGTCACCAAGGTTGTTAACTTCTTAAATTGAAAAGGGAGAAGGCTGAAGCAGCCTCTTTGATCAGTGCGTCTGTAGCCATCATTTGTCTGTTCTGTATGTCTGCAGTGTTACAAGGACAACTGATAAGCTCATAGAAAATCAGCCAGCACTACTGGAAAACATTCAAATGTCAAAGTTAAATGTAAAACCTTTAATATTGTTCAGTCTTGCAGAACTGCATTTTACTATTTGGTACAACTGTAGAAGCCTTTTCTGAGTCAATACAAATGTAGACACACTTTTTTTGCACATTTCCAGTTGTTTTAATTTGACAAAACATTCACAAGAGTAATCCTTTAACATTTAGTTTATTTTTTGCATATCACTAGTTGGTTATCCACACAGAAGTAATCATGTACAAAATATCAAGCAAAAAGTAAAAATATGGTGAAAGAAAAATTGAGTCTTAGCTGTGATAGCAGTATGTGGCTGAAATCAGAGTATGTGGCTGTACAACAGAGACATATGGACTTGGTGGCATTTAGAAGTTGCATGAATTGACACAAAGAGGTAACCGGGGCGACCACCACTTTGCAGCTGAAATCCAAAGAGTAGATTTATGTCATTGACACGCTAACAACATTGGGCAGAGACCCAGAGGAACACAGGCTGTGTTAGGCTTAGTTCATTCCAGTGCAAGGGGACCCACAGCAACGCAGGCTCCGCTGGGCTTGGTTCTCCTGAGTGCACAGTGGGGCACCTGCTGCCTGCCCCAATATATCTTGTGCACACACCATTCATCACAAGGCAGTATTTTTACGATCTTGCTCTCCCAGCAAGAGGCTCAAGCATGTAGAGCGATATCTCTACGCAGGAATTCTACTTCTCCAGGTAGAGAATGAACACTAAGCATAATAAATGGAATTTTACAACAGTGACAGTTGTAGCATTCCCACCTGCAAGGTTACTTAGAGAGTAACTATTCTCTCCTTCTCGCCAAATCTTCTGGTTTTAACCCTTTCTTTGCTGAAGATATTTGCTGACCCTTAGCTGAAGTCTGAAGTGTGCTTTGGTACCACCGCAATCACTGTCCTCCATCCAGTTGTCATTTTGGTATCAAAACAGGATTTGGAGTAGTTCAGGTATAATGTCTTTCCTTATTAATGTGCCTTGTAGGTCTATTAACTCATAAGTGTTAAAACTGTCATTTTAACAGAGAAGACAGATGTGTGTTCTGCAGCATAAGGGGGATTTCTTTTGCATTTCTGATAGTATTCCAAAGAGGTTTTTCAGTGCTTTTGGAAAACAAGGTACAATATTTACCTTTTTTATCATAAGATGCCTCTCTTATGGGATAGTATCACAAGAAGATAACATCTCAGTCTGATATTACTGACCAAAATTAATACAAAAAAGGATGTTTTAGAACATGTGAACTTACTTATGTTTCAAGTATGGAAATTTACATTATTATTGTTTTTTATGAGATGAATAAAGAATATTGTTTTAGGAGTTTAAAAATCACTTGCTTCTTTTGCTGTGTGGCACATGAATTCTCAAAAGGGCTTTTGGTCATTGAAGCTGGAGAGTTAGTGGGGCTCTTTTGATGCTACTGTAGAATGGTAACTGCATGTTTTTAAATTCTAGGATTAGAATTATGGCAGAGCCTGTTAACATCATTATAGTTAAAGGTTCCTAGGTGTTTCCAATATAAACTTGTATTTCAGTGGTTTATAGCTGTGAAGTCCTCTTCCCAGCTTAAAGCTGACATATAGTGGTTTGGCTTAGGAAAAACAGGTGTGACTATTGTACATACATGTGTGAGAGGCCAGCATGTTTCTATGCATATTGTATTTGTATATCTAGAAACATATATATATATATAGTATATGTGCATGCCTAATATATATCCATACCTGCCCTTTATATATATGCATATATAGGTCTGTAGGTAATACTAATGATTTTATTTTTGTTGTATGAGTTGCTTGGCATTTATAAAGTAAAAGTATAATTTTCCCTCAAAAGTGACCTGTTTATAGAAAGCTAGAACATGGAGAAATGAGAAAATTGTCATTATTGAACACCAGGTTTGTGATTTTGAAACTAATTTTGAGAAATCTTTCTCCCTATGTCTTACTTTGTCTGTCTCAACTTTTTTCTCCTACCAATAGAGATATATAAGATGATTGAAAATTACTTTTGCTTATAGATCAGTAGCAATATAGTCTATCTATTGTTTAATATTCAGTCAGCACCATTAGACCATTCCACTTAACTTTCTGAATCATATAAATAGTAGAGTGCTCATAAATGCAGAGATTTTGCATGTATATGCTGGGAGTGGTAAGAAAGAAGATAATAAATGCTGCCAATTGTTTTGAAGCCATAAGCTTAATTTTTAAAGGGCCAAAAGAAAGACAGCATTCAAAGCAGCCACAGGCTTCTATCATGCAATTATCTCTGATCTGACTTGCCATACCAAGTATGTGAAGCTTTCTTAGTCTCTATGATAATTACTAGTAGTCTGCAGTTTACCAGCCCCACCTAGTAAGAACCTGATCCAAGTAACAGATTTTAGATTTGAAATGTAGGCTGCAAGACCAATCATACTTAAAACAAATGGAAGTACAGAGAAATCATTAAATTAATGCGTATTACTTTACCTCTGGCATTAATTGCCAGGTGTTAATGTCAATCTTTTTGCTGTCAATTTGGTTTCAAGTTGAAACAAAACCCCACCAAAATTATGCAAACAAATTGGTGGCTTTATTTTCCTTTTTGTAGTTTTGTTGGCTTTATTTTCCTTTTTGTAGTTTTGTTGGCTTTGTTGCTAACAGGAGTATGGTTTATGGATCCCTAGCCCTTTTCTTGTATGAGTAGTACTTTGAGTACTTGCTGGTAACAAGCTCAGAGGAGGCTGAGTTATGTTCCTAAAACCCATGATGTTGCTGAGCAAAAACTCTGCAGTCCTGTCCTTGTGAGTAGTAGTGAGGAGTATGAGCAGTTGAGTGATCCATTCCTAAGCTCCATCTTTTGACTCTGGCCAGGGAAACTTTTTGGTTAGTCACTGAGAGTTGGATAGGCAGTTTTGGTTTGCCTCTGCTCTGCTTGCCTACTCCTGGCCTGGAGCAATA
>VYZP01028940.1:241-26918 GCA_013400635.1 Hypocryptadius cinnamomeus
TCTCCTGTCTGTTTCTATCTAGAATTATGTAGGATTGTGTCATTCTCTCTGTTGATCAGTGGCTCTTTTCTCTGCAAATTCAGGTGTGGATGTGGTTTCTTCTGGGACAACACATGCCTCACTGGTCTTGGAGTTTTGTATTCTTTGATATGTGGCTTTGCAATACCTCCATTCAGTTCAGATCCAAAATATATGGGCCTTACTAGATAAAATTGCTAGCTTGCCTCTGACCATCCATCTCATCTTCAGCTGTCAGTTGCTTCAGATTTTGGGTTTCACAGGTTTTTGGTCTGTCTCTTCCTTTTTCCAGACTTGCTTTCTGGCACTGACATACTCTTGGTGCCCTGCACTGTCTTGATGAGTCCTGAAGCCAGCCATTATTTTGGTTGGTGTGGCTCCTCTGTCCTGTTCTCCACTCCAGCTGGTTCAGTGTGTTGGGGAGATCTGGAATTTATGAGCCCACACCAAAGGGTCACGTGGCAGTGCTGGAGAAGGTCACAGCATGGGAACAGTGACTCCACATGACAGTGGGCAGAAGGTCTCTCCTTGTGGCCCTTTGGTGTGGAGTAGCCAGTATCAAAGGAGGAGGAGTGCTGCAAGGGGAGGAAGGGCTGGTGCCAGCCAGGATGTACATCCCTCAGTTTCTGAGATATTGTGGTGTTCAGGTGAAAACTGTTAAATATCCATCTAGATTTGACTTTCATAAAGGTTAAAGATCTCAAGGTCTAGAGTTTTGTTTCCGGACTCCAACACGTTACTCACATATGAGTGGATCTGTGATTCTCTAGGGATCTCATAATCTAAAACTTTAAACTTTATGGGGTTTTGCCCCATAGTCCTCCACATAGCCTTGTCTTCCATGCAGAAGACTTTTCTTTCTTCCCTTTTTATTTATTTATTTTTTTAATCCACCCCTTTGCCCATTTGTCTCCTTAAAATCCCATATGTTTGCATAAAACTGGTGATTTTTGTTCTTATGCTTCAGCATCCATCCCTTAGGTTTGCCCTTGCATAGCTGGAGCAAATGAATTCTAGTAGCTGTTTTCTTTTGTCACCTTTCTTTGCCCTGACTTCCACTGTAGGCTGACAGATAAACTTTAAAAAAAATAAAATTCTTTGATTGCTTGGAAACTCTCTCTCACCCTTGCCAGTGAAGGTTAAAATAACACCAATTGTTGTGCTGGGTGAGGAGCCTCTGACCTTATGCCACCCATTTCTAGAGCTTTTCCAAATTAGATGCTAGTTTATTTATTTTTTTTAATTCTTTATCTTGTAATGACATATTCAAGATGCACTTACCATCTTCTTTTACCAAGTACTTTTGATTTTAATAGGATTTCCTTCAGCAATTCTGCTGACCTCCTGGTTTCTGCATATACAGGAATTTGGAAAAGTTCAGTAATGGAGTGTGAACCACCAGTGTACAAACCCCACCAGATTAGAGTCAGTTAATTAATGAGATACTTCAGTTGTTTCCATGACTTAGGCTGTCTTCAGGCACTGAGAAAAATGTTAATAATGTGCAAATATTGTGATATTTATGTTTCTTTTATTTTTATTTACAGAAATTGAACTCAAATACAAACCTAGCCTCTTTTTCCATCAATATCCTCATTAAAATAGAGCCTCTATCCAGTATTCAATGCCTGCATGAATGTCTATGTACAAAGTCTTATATACTTCATATTTATAAACTTCCACTTGTAATTCTTTTTTACTTTGTGTCATTTTCTGCATTGAAGAAACAACAAAAGGGGGAAAAAAGGTACCGACTTCTAGCAAAAAGGGTAATTCCCATCACAGGATGGATGTCTGTTTTAGCTCTCCTTAAGGAATATAAAAGTTGTGGGGTGCCCTGAGATGACTTTTCTGAAATCTTATCTGAAATCAACTAATTTGTATAGTCTTTTCCTTCTTTGTGTTCTCTCTCTCTCCCCTCACCCCCAATCCTTTTAGCTCTCTTTGATTCCCACCCCACTGACCTGTTCTTTTTCCTTTAGACCTGTCTTGTTCTTCCATTTCTTGATTCATTCTCCTCTAAATTCCTTTTCTTGTGTTTCTTTGCTTTGTACACAAATGTAAGCAGTAGCTGGTACCACTGCAGTTGGAGTTGACCCCGGAAACCTGAACATACTGTCAAATAATTGCCCACAAAAGGTGGGATCTTGAATGGGCCTGAAATTAATTGCACTCAATTCCAGTAATTAATTTTCATAAACAAATAAAAGCATTAGAGTGCAGTCATTGCTGATTTGCTCCCTAGTTATGGGCCAAAGTTACTTTCAAGTTTATAGGCCCTGTGTTATCCTGAATCCTCCCATTCCTGCAAGCCCTTGTTTCTGGATGATTTCCTGCACCACATATTGCTGTCTCTACAGGTGAGCATGCCTTTTGTATGAGAAGCAGATAAAGAGACTCAGGAGAAGCTGCAGTTAAACTGCTCCTTAAGGCAATGCCATGCTGGCTCTGTAGTACTCACACTATATTGTTTTCCTGCAGTATTAACTCCAGAAGAATACTGGGATGAACTTTGAAGCTGAGAATATAAACCTGTCACTTAAGATTGGTCCTCAACTACGGGCATGCAGGAAGTGTGAGAAGAATAAACAGTATTAAATCAAACCTTTCCTTTATACACACAGAAGCATGTGCATGGACCTGGGATCTGCCTGCTCTCAGTTTTTGCTCTTGTGAAGGGATATGTTTGAGTAATCTTTGTGCTTGATGGTACTTCCATGAGCATTTCTGCTTTATTTCTGAGTGAAATCAGCCTGGCTCAGTATCATGAATGAGTGTAGCACATCAAAGCTCTGCAATTACTGATAGATATCACATACAGACATGTGTGTATAGTGGGCAGGGAAATGAAATGTGAAATCTGTTTTTCTACTCTGCAGATCAGCTTTTACACACAAAACACTAAAAGGGAAAGTCTCTCAAGCTGCTTTTCTCTCCCCCCCTCACATCTGTCTTGAAAACTCACTTCCATTGTAAACATGAAGATGACCCTTGAGACCTGTTAAGTTTGGGATCTGATCCATTATGGGAAGCTGTTTTAGTATCTTTCTGATTCAGAGAGGTGGTCTTAAAAAGCTAATTTGTCACACAAGGATTTTCTGTGGGTGAAGCTATCATTGTGTTTAGGGGGAGCAATGCTCTGATAGAGGTAACTTGCTGTTTAGGTTAGGAGCAAGCCAATTTTCCTCTTATCCAAGCTCTGGCTGCTATAATCTAATAATAGATGGAAGAGAGAACAGAAACGACTGTTTAGATAAGTGCTTTGAAAACAGCATATATTTTAAAATTCATTTTAATCAAGTGACCCTGAAGTGGGCATTTATACTTACATATATTTATATATTTATGTTTTGTTTCATTTTTTTTTTGCCCTGAGGGAGGTTATTTTTTATGAGCACCTTGGTACCATGTCAAGGTTGAGCTAGCAGGCTAATACACAAAGCTGGCTTCATGCAGCTTTTATGGGGAAACAGCCTTGAGTATGTCACCTCTGATGCACTTTGCTTTTGAGGCAGCTGTTTCATTTATTCTAAGGTTTGCTTGTTTTCTGAGGCTGTATTTTCATATTTGTATTACTGTGAAAGGTGAAAGAAAAGAAAGTGTTGAATCAGGGGACAGCTTAGTCAATAGGTAGAAGAATTTGCTGCTATGTTTGATGGAGCCTCCTGCAGTGTTTATGGGAAGGGTTGGTTGTTTCTTAACCTCTTTGTTTGGAAGAAATGTTGGGTAAAAGCTTTTAGAGCTGCTTTGTGGAAAATATTTCCTTTGAGGGTGCTTGAGCAATTGTGTAGGGATGCCTGTGTGCAGCTTAGTCCCCATAAAGAGAAGGAGATGGAAGAATCGACAGTTGAGAACTTAAATATTCGAATTACCTGCCCTCCCCAGCTGGTAAATGCAGGGACAGTTCATCATGGTGCTTTCTGCTGCTCCCACATCTGCTGGGTCACCCTGGCTTGGCCACTGCATTTCACTGCACACACTGGATGCAGATGTGTCTGCTGTCAGCTTTTCATCTTGTCTGCTACGAGTGTCCCTCAGTCCCTGAGGGTGGCTCAGCGTGCTCTGGTCTCCGCTTGTTGCCTGCATTTCACGTGCTGTGCTTTGCTGAAGTAGATTTTCAGCTTTGGTTCTTCCTTTGCTGGTATCTCTATGGACACAGAAGTGAAGGGGAAGTGCTGACTGCAAAGTCCATTTTCTGGTAAATTCCCAAAGAATGTGTTCATGGAGTAAGTGCACACCATTTTAATGGCCTAATGTTCTTGAAACAAAGTAAGTAGGAATCAAATTATTCTGGCACATTTAAGGTTACATTTAGCAAAAATCTTACTGAAATGGAGAATCATTCTTCATGAGAGACAAGTGCTTTTGAACCCAGCTTTTACATGCAATATCCAGCTGAGGGCTAAAAGTGAGCCTGACTCATAGAACCATAGAATTGTCTAGGTTGGAAAGGATCTTCAGGATCAAGTCTAGCTGTTAGCCCAGCACTGCCGGGCCCACCACTAAACCATGTGTTTTAACAGGAGTGGGTGTTCCCTGGCTCAGTAGCCGTGTTGCAGAAGATGAAGGTGCTGATGGGTGCTGTGGACAGTGCATGTGTAAATTGTTCCAGCTGTGGTACATTGCAGCCATGGAGGCTCTTCAACTCTGGTGCTGTGAGAGTTGTCTGGTAGTTGAATAAGGAGATTGTACTGTGGTTCAGCTTGTTACTGAAACATTTCATACACCATGGAAAAAGTAATTCTCGCTGAACATTGCTTTTCTCTGAAGTCTGATCTGTGGAGCAGTTCAGAGTTGAAGTTGCACCTGTAATAGTAATTTACTTCAGTGCAAGGTGTATAAAACATGCTGGTTCTGACATGGGAGCATTTCATAAGGCTAGATGGTTGTAAGTGGGTGTGAGGCAGTATTTCACAGGTTTTTAAAGTAAGAGTATGATTTCCAGGAAGCTTAAAAGAAGCAGGTGTGCAGCTGTTGCTGAATTTTCCTGACACCCAGTCACTTGGCTCCCGTAAGGTGCTTTAGAAATCACAGCCAACATGTTGGAGCTTTCTAAAATACTGTCTTAGAAACTCTGTGTAGGATATCATAATTTGTAGTGCTGCAATAGAAGTGTACCTTTGTGAGAGGTTTCTTTTCAAGCTTTTTGACCTTTTAGTGGTTTCTGGTTTGATTTCTTTTCCTTTCTTTTCTTCCCCCCATTAAATCTGCAACTAAGCACTGAAGAGCCTAGCAATGACAGCATAAAGGCAACTGCCTGGGACAGTTGTAAGAGAGACACTTTTTTATTAGAATAATATGAATGAGAAATTGAAAGTTTCTAGACTTAATTCAAATGCAGTAGCTGTCTGAGCCTTGTGTTATTCAGACTGGTTTTCAAAGTGTCCCTTCGGTCACATTGAGTACTTGAAAGGCAGGAGAATAGAATTTTCTTTTCTTTGGCATCATGTTACACCTGCAGTGGATCATACTTGCAGATCAGACATTTATATATTGAATTGGTAAAACTGGAACAGCGTCAACTGAAGAGACAAAGTGCACCTTTGAAACCTGATTAGTTCAGTGAAGACCCCAGGCTGGAAAATCTGGCTCTGTTTTTGTCCCACGGTTGTTCTGACACACCTCAACATGACAAACAAACACATCATGGGAAGGGAAGTGGGTTTGGGAGGAATGCTTTGCATATGTTTATCTGTAGCTGGGAACTCAAGTTGTTGCTTTCTTCTGAATCCTTGCAGGTGAAAGTGATGGTAAGGATTTGTTCCTCTCAAGGAACACATGAAACGTCTGAATCCATGTCCTTCCTAAAGGTAGACCCACGAAAAAAGCAAATCACATTTTATGATCCAGCAGCGACTGGGCCTTCCAATGCAGGTCACAGAAGAGGTGTTGTTGCTGTCCCAAAGATGTTTGCCTTTGATGCAGTTTTCCCCCAGGACGCTTCACAGGTACTGGAGTCACTCGTGTAAACCTCTGGAGTCTTCTCTTGGCCGCTGAGTTTGATTGCCTGAAGAGTTCTTTCTGTTTCTGGGGAATTTTATTTGAATGAGTTGCCTTAATGCCTGGAAAAAGCATGGTAATTAATAGACAAGTGGGTAAATTCTTATGTCTTCTGTTTAGTTGAGTTGTAAAATTAAGGAATAATAGCTGGGGAGATAGATTTGCTGAGGAAATTACCTTCTTGTGTATTCTCTTGTTAGAGAAAGGCACACAGCCAGCTTGAAATCCAGTTTCCATGCAGCTAGGTTTTAAGCCATTTGATGGGACTGAAATAAAGTCCTTCTCCACAGCTTTCAATGGGAAATAAACATGTGCTTAATGTTAAACTAAATGCTGTTAGGAGGAAAGATAAAGCTGGCCCCTTGGGATTGTTATACTGGAACAGGGAGCTTTTATATTATCTGCACCTTTTCCAGTTTATTTATACTGTGGTTTTGGCTGATTATTTTATGTTGATAGTTGTGCTGATGGTGGTGCATGTCTTTCTTTTGGCCTGCAAAAGGGAGCATTTATTCAGCAGTAGCCTCAGACCTGAAATCTCCACAGACAGGATGGCTGGTCTTTGAGAGGATTGGGGTCTGCTGTGTATTCAGCAGGGTTGCACTCATGGACATCTGATAATTCCTTCTGTGAAAAATCTTTGGTTCAGAAAATAAAATCCTAGAACAGCTTTAAGAATAACGAATTCAACAGCATTTGAAGAACTACACCAGGTCTGAATTGCTGGAAAAAAATTAGGCTGAAAAATATAGTGCGAAGCATCCGAAGTGAAAATAGTCTATTAAGGTTAAGAAAATATGACAAGGTTTAGTTCATAATCCCCTCCTCAGATTTTCTCCTCGGGGTTTGTTTAATTTTTTGGGTCCCAGGCTGTAGATAAGAAAATATCTCTTGAGTCTAAATTCTAGACAAGCACTAAAGATGGGGAATAGCTTCCCCCACACATCAGTGCCCAAAGCACAGGTGGCCACATCCCAAAGCTGTTTTTAGATCCTGCATAAGTTCAAGCAGGGTCTTTGTGCAGAAGTATTCAACAGGGATCTCAACATGAGTCCAGAAATTGGAAGTGAGGTTTTCTTACTTGTGCTGCCAGCCCTGCTGCAAGGTGGCAGGTCACAGCCTGCGTGTCTGCTGGTTTTGGCACCAGTCCTTCAGGCTGTTGACCCCTGCTTTGGGATGGCTTTTCATCTGCTTGTGGCAGGCCTGTTGGGTGGCCTGTTGTGATGTTTTTGGGTGATGTTGGCCGCTGCAGCCCCTTCTGTGGAGGTCTTGTTGCTGGAGGCAAGCTTGCTGCCATGCACCTGCAAACAGAGCCTTATCATTTCACTGTAGTTACATATTTACAGCAACCCCCTCCCCTGCCCCCGGTTGCTGTACTTAATAGATCATCTTATTGTGTATTTGAAACCTTCCCTGACGTGGATAAACTGGTTTTAGCACCATCAAGTATTTTAGCAAGTTTTCTTTATTGATGATGATGTTTCCACTGGAAGAGGAAAATGTGATACTATGAGATCTTATTCAGGGATCTTAATGCATTTTCTCCAGTATGGATGTCTTTTTAATTCCTGTGAGCACTCCTGAGCAGCTTAATTTCAGTGGAGTTGCTACTATTACTAAATAGCCTTGGATAAGCTATTATACGAGCAGGAATCCTGGTTGGATAGAATTCAGTTTGCTACATTAGTCATAGAATCAATATTCCAAGAGAATAGGTTTAATAGAATTGAAAACTATTTTAGGCTGTAGTAGCATATTTTATTATTTTTTTAAGATAGCATAGCTACTAAAATAATAGGACTGATGCCATAAAAATGGGGAGAATATTGCGCCTCAAAAATATTGAGTCATTCATTTCATTACAGGAGAATAGTAAAAACCACAGCAGTATATGCTCTTTCACTTACTTGTCTCCAATTTTTCTTTCAGGCTGAGGTATGCTCTGGAACAGTAGCAGAAGTAATCCAGTCTGTTGTGAATGGTGCAGATGGTTGCATATTTTGCTTTGGTCATGTCAAGCTTGGTGAGCTCCCAAATTCGTTACAGTTAATTACTATGTCAGTCTGGTAATTACATGCTGTCAGCTCCTGGAACAATAAACCTGGAGTGTATGAATAGATTAGAATTTATTTTTAATTAGCTTTGCAAACTTATCACGGTTTATTTCTACACTGTGATTGTAAGTTTTAATTTGAAAAGGTAAAATGTAGCATCAGATTAGTTTATTCAAGAGCAAGTTTGTGTAGATGCGTTGTGATGAAAATCAAAAGATCAGAGATGTTTTTAACATTAACTTACTGTGGGTCTGTCTTATGAAACCTGCAGACCTAATTGAATAAATAGTCATGGATTATTAATTAAATACTTTGATTTTTTTCATCTGTTCTTTCCCTTATCTGTGCAGGACATAGCATTACATGTAATGTACCATGATGATATCAGGTGGCAATATGAAGACACACTGCCTTGTACAAGAAAGGTTAATTGTGTTTATGTTTGTCTTTTCATTCTAGGAAAATCTTTTACCATGATTGGGAAAGATAACTCCACACAAAGCCTTGGTATCATCCCCTGTGCAATTTCTTGGCTCTTCAAATTGATCAATGAACGTAAAGAAAAGACTGGAACTCGTTTCTCTATTAGAGTATCTGCTGTAGAGATCAGTGGCAAAGATGAAAACCTTAAGGATTTGTTAGCTGAAGTAGCCACTGGCAGCCTTCAGGATGGCCAGTCTCCTGGGGTTTATCTGAGAGAAGATCCAATATGTGGAACCCAGGTATAATGAATAGCACAGCATAGATTTTTCTGAGCCTGACTTTCTTCTACTTTTTATTTCCTTTTATCTGACAACAATTATGACAACTTTTAAGCCAGTAAAAAAAATTTATTGCTTTTAATTTATAAGCTCATCTCCCATGGTGTACATATTTGTTTCTCTTAGTGCCCTGGAGATTTAGCATGTTCAGCAAAAAATAATAAAAAAATGCCCCTGTGCTAATTAGTCATGTTCTTGTTTATATTCAAGCTTCAAAACCAAAGTGAGCTAAGGGCCCCAACAGCAGAGAAAGCTGCCTTTTTCCTTGATGCTGCAATTGCTGCCAGAAGCACCAGCAAGCCTGAATGCGAGGAGGAAGATAGGAGGAATTCACACATGCTCTTTACTCTTCACATTTACCAGTATCGCATGGAGAAGAGTGGCAAAGGAGGAAGTATGAATGTTCTTACCTTATTGTTTATTTTTAAATGATGTGGTCTTGCATTAGTTTTATAAATAATTTGCAATTAACTTAAAAAGAAAAAAATGAACTCTCAAGCCAGTTGAGTCACCTTTAACTTCTGTAGCTGTGACTAATATCTGGTTTCCTTACAATCAAATATTAATTTAGCCATTATCTCATGCCGTATTCATTATTCTCCTCATTTGAATGCATTTTGAATACCAGGTTTGGCTTGAGTCCATGCAAGAACGTGATGTACAACTGTTTTTCCCCTTTTTTGTTTT
This sequence comes from Hypocryptadius cinnamomeus, assembly GCA_013400635.1. Classification (NCBI taxonomy): domain Eukaryota; kingdom Metazoa; phylum Chordata; class Aves; order Passeriformes; family Zosteropidae; genus Hypocryptadius; species Hypocryptadius cinnamomeus. The sequence continues at coordinate 9,762 of VYZP01028940.1, forward strand.
AGTGTCTGGAGGACGCAGTCGTTTGCATCTCATTGATCTGGGGAGCTGTGAAAAAGTGCTGAGCAAGAGCCGAGATGGAGGAGGCTCTCTGTGTCTGTCTCTCTCTGCCCTGGGCAACGTAATTTTGGCCTTAATTAATGGTGCTAAGCATGTGCCATATAAGTAAGTGAATTCTAAGTCTTCATTATCTTAAATTTGTGGCTGGTGTTACCTGAGAAATGGATTGCATCAACAATTTACTGTTCATATAATGTGAAGTTGAAGGAAATGCTGCCAGAGAGGGGTCTGTTTTCTTTTAAGGTCACTCCTACAGATACATGTATCTGTCCATCTGGTTGTCCGTATTAACATGCACACAGGTTTTTAAATGTTCAGGTAATGTGAAATTCTTAGTTAGATGGTCAAAAATGGTATATTGGTATACTGAATTTGGGTGAAATGTTGGGGAGGATTTGATTGTTGAAAAAAGTGAGGGAAAAATGGCTAAGATGTTTGCTTTCCTTCTCTCTTCTCTTTGTTTCCTGTATTTGGAATTTCTGGCTGATCTCAGCCAGCTGGACATTAGTGAATAATTGAACCCAAATTTCATAGGATTTTCTCTTCTTTTTGAAAATGTAAAAATTGTACTGGAATTTTGGAAAATAATTGAGTATTAATCAAGTATGGGTATCAAAGGTTGTTATTTCTGTGTGTCTTTTTGGATGATACATCTTTTAAATTAAAAAAAAAAAAAAGACCACCACGTTGCACATTAGTTTGGCAGAAGTGAATGTTTAGGTGTGTTCCTTTGTGGGGTGTCTGTGACAACAATTTTGTGTCAAACACACCTGTGGGGAGCCCAGCTCAAAGACAACAGTCACATTGTAAGCACCCTTACCAGAACTTGGCCTTCAGAACTTAAATTTAATTGCTGCTTGTCTTAACAACAGCACAAAGTTATAATGCATTATCAATCATGTCATTTCACATATTTATCTAGTGATGCATCTCAAACAGGTGGTTTTTTTTTTCTTTCTGTATTAAGCAGAGAGATATTTTCCTCAGGCTACTTGCTAGGCTTGTGTATGGAGTAGAGGACGGATGGGTTAGAATAGGGTAGGGCAGATCCTCAACTTGGTCACCTGCTGTGGTTTAGTGACCAGACATGACAGGAGTTCCTCAGGTTGGACCTGCTCAGGGAGCAGGGAGCTTTGTACTCCAAGGAGCCATGGGGAAAGATGTCTTGGAGACCAGCGGAGGACAAAATGTCACTTGTCTTGTCAGCTTTACTGTCCATACTGGAGGATTTACATCACCAGGAAAGCCTTCAGAGATAAGTTCTGCTTCCCTTTTGCTATGTCAGAGCAGACCACAGGTGGCAGAATGGAAAGTAGATTAGTTGGGGTGACACTTGTATTTCTGGTATCTAACGTTGTTGTATCGGTTTAGAGATTTCTTACCATTTCTGTTGACTTCTTTTATTTCTTATTGTTAAAAGTGTTTGCATAGAGCTCACAGAATGTAACTGTCCAGGTACTGTGCAGCTGAAAATACAGCACTCATGAGCTCTTTTGGATAGTATGACCTAAACCTGAGAAAACTAGTTATCAGTCAATTGATTTACAATTTTCTGAGCAACAAAATGGCTTACCATATGGTAAATACACAGGCAGATAAATTAAAATATTGTTACCTTTGTATATGTACATTTAGACACATTTTAAGTGTAGTCAATAGCAATATTTCTTATCTACAAGTACCATGAGTGCATGAGAGTGAAAGCACAGCTTATGGTGTAAAATTCTGCAAAAATAGGTGGTGGTTTCTTTAAATAATCCTAGTGTTTTTGTTTTTTTGCGCAGGGACAACAAGTTGACAATGTTGTTGAGGGAATCACTTGGGAACATCAACTGCAGGACTACTATGATTGCACACATTTCTGACTCCCCAGCCAATTATGCAGAGACTCTCACAACTGTTCAGCTCGCATCACGAATCCACCGCATGAGGAAGAAGAAATCCAAGGTTGGTTCACAAACAAGCTGAAATTAATTCATTTGAAAATGAGTTTGCCTAACCTCTCAGTAGGGGAACATGGGATTTCTCGATGGTAGGAAGTAATACAAAATGCATAAAATCTCAGGAGAGGAACTGACAAATGACTTGGCACTGAGCCATCATCCTGCCCCCAATCCTTAATCCTGAAATTCCCTTCTTTTTGTTTCAAACACGTATTCTTTCTTTGCTTACATGTGGAACCATCTCAAAAGCCTCTATCAGTATTAATTAAAAATCAATAGAAGAGGAACAGAAAACTATTGAGGAGAAAGATAATGCATAATATTAAATGGAAATTATCTGAAAAGGTGTGATTGTTATATTATTACTAATACAGTAAAATCTATGTAGCATGTTATTTTAATTTACCTTTCCCTCTAATATTTTCCTACTAGATGTAGTTATGATAGTATACACAAAGCACAGATTTTATTGCAACCTGACTTTTTAATCACTTTCTGTACATGTATATATTTATTTATCAATTGCTACTAATAAATTTACTGTTACTTGTCATTTGCAGTATGCATCCAGCTCGTCTGGAGGAGAGAGTTCGTGTGAGGAGGGACATGTCCGGAGACCGCCCCATTTGCGACCATTCCATCCACGAACTGTTGCTCTTGACCCAGATCTTCCTGTCCTGAATATATCCAGTGATCCTGATTATTCCTCCAGCAGTGAACAGTCTTGTGATACTGTCATCTATGTTGGTCCCAACGGTGCAGCTTTGTCCGACAGGGAATTGACAGATAACGAAGGTCCACCAGAGTTTGTTCCCATTATCCCGTCCCTAAATAAGAAGAGAAGTAAAGACAATTCTGCTATTAGTAGGAGTTCTGACAAGGACCATTTCAAATGCAACACTTTTGCTGAACTGCAGGAAAGGTTAGAGTGCATCGATGGAAGTGAGGAACCCATGAAATTTGCTTGTGGAGAAACCTCTGTAGGGTCCAATTGTAGTCCTGTTCCTGGAAGTACAGAAAATGCACAGTCTAAGTTGATAAAGGAAAAAGTATCTTCTCCTTCTGGAGGATTTAAGAAACCAATTCCACAAGAAACTGCATCTCCCAAAAAAGGATATAACCTTCCTTTCCAGGCTGTTGCACCAAGGGGTGGCAATGGCAACTGTCAAGAAAATAGCACACCTCATTTGAAAGCAGAGCTTTCCAAACTGCAGAGCAGAGCTGACAACAAAATAATAGACTCTGTCCTAGAGGGGGAGAGAGAGACAATCACTGATTCCCTGCAGACTTCAAGGTGTAGCCCTTTGAGGAATCCAGAGCAGAATAAGGCCACAGCTGAATGTGTCACTAAGGAAAAGTCCTTGTACGTGAAGAGACCCTTGCCAAGCCCAGCGCCTCCCCCTCCACAGCAGAGAGAACACTCCCCCAGCTCCAAAGCTGAGAATTTGGAGCCTGACAACAGCAATGCAGTTCGGACTCCTCCTGTGGGAATGAGCAAACAGATGGGAAACAAACCTGAGCAAAACCCTTTAGGAAGCACATTCCTTGTTGGTAGCAACACCCAGAATCAGTCAGGTGCCATAGAGGTGCACAGCTTCAGGTCAGCATTCAGAGGGAAATGTTTTGATCGGGATATACTGACCACCACAGTGACTTTGCAGCAGCCTGTTGAGCTGAATGGAGAGGATGAGCTTGTTTTCACAGTGGTGGAAGAGCTCTCTATTAGTGGAATTATGGATAATGGGAGACCTTCCAGTATAATTAGCTTTAACAGTGACTGCTCCCTTCAGGCCCTTGCATCGGGTTCGAGGCCGGTCAGTATTATCAGCAGCATAAATGATGAGTTTGATGCTTATACCTCACAGGAGACTTCTACTGGTGTAAATATTGATATTGTTGTGCCCTTTGCTAAGGATCCTTTTACCAGCAGCAGACGTTCCTCCATCAGTTCCTGGCTTAGTGAAGTCAGCATTTGTACAATTGAAAGTGATGGAGCCCAGTCTAGTGACAGTTTTGTCGCACAGTCATCTTACCACTGTAATAAGTCCGAGGAACCCTTCAACTTGGACTCATCCCATTTATGTGTCCCCCTGAAAAGTGCTCTGAATGACAGTGGATTTTGCTTCTCTGAGCTGGAAAGTGAGAGCTTGAGTTCCAGCAAGCTTTCCTCGGGCATCAGTAAAAGCCCTCAAACCTCTGAAACTACCAAAGCATCTCAGATAAAAAGTGCTTTTTGTGTCACTGATCAGCCAGTAAAAATCAAATTTAGTAATTCTCGTGATGCGCCTGTGATAGAAACAATACATTCTAGTCTTCCTAGGAAAACAAAAACTACCTCTTCTCCAATCCACAATAATACTGTCCTCAGCTATAAAGAGCTGCAGAATCCACATGGTATATTTGAAGATCCTTGGCTGTTACGCACCGATTATCACTTGGAGGCAAAACCTGCGGAGTCGCTGCTGTCTCCAAAATCTCACACGTTTGGTACTGAGAAGCAGCCAGAAAAAGCTGCCCAGGGTTTTGGCACAGAGTCCAGGCCAACAAAGTCACAGACTATGCTCGCCTGTTCGCAGAGGGTTGTGGATGGTTGTGAAATGGCCTGCAAATCCTCCAGCGGAGCTGCCAAGAAGTCAGAAATTGCGATGAAGATGCCACAGCTGAAGAGAGGAGCCACCACACTGGGAGTGATGCCAGTGTCACATGCTAACAGTACTTTGCCAGAGTGTGTGACCCGAGGGAATTCGGATGCTCCCCTGGCCACTGGCAGCTTGAAATCGTCCCTGGGAAAGAAGAATGCACCACAGAAATCAACCATGTTGCCCAGACCAGGTGGACCAACACCTCCAACACCTCCTGTGCGTAAATCGAGCCTGGAGCAGAAACCTGTTGGTCTGGGTAATGGTGGGGGAAAAGCTTCTGGCCTGGACTTTGCCAGAGCTGCCATGCCAAAGGCTGAAGACGAAGCAGATTTGCGTTTGAAAGCTGGCTCTTACTTTAATGAAAGTGCCAGCTGCAAAATTAACTTGAAGGGTGACCATTCTTTGCCCAAGATGACATCCAGCTTAAAGGTGAAGGCGTCAAAGAGTGAAACTGTGCACCGATACGGGAGCCACATGTCTCTGGAGAGGTGTGACAGCCTGACATCAGTTGGATCCAAAGCAAGCATGGTGAGGGACAGCGGGAGCACTGGCAGCAGCCGTGCAGGGCGCTCTGTCCCCAGGCTGGGGGTCCCTCCTGTTGCTTCCAGTATGGGTTTACCACTGCCCTTCACCGCCCCTGCACCTGGTAAAAACAACCAAGCAAAACCCACAGCTAACCAGAAGGTGCAAGCCAATGGGAATAAAAACCGGGGCCTCTCTGCCAGTGGGTCAAAGTCTCTCAGCTCCTCTGTGAAGTCCCTGGCACAGCCTGCAGGGAAGGGCTCTGGCATGGCCCCTGGCGGGAAGGCAGCCCCCCGTTCTGTGCAGCCTGTCAGCGGCAAACCCGGCCGCGGGACCATCATGGGCACCAAGCAGGCCATGAGGGCAGCCAACAGCCGCGTGAACGAGCTGGTGTCGGGCAGCTCTGCCAAGGCGGGACACTTCCGAGGCTCCACCGACTCTGACAGTGGCAATGACAGTGGCATCAACCTCAGCGACGAGAAGTCGCAGATGCCGGTGCTGCCGTCTCCCTACAGCAAGATCACGGCACCGCGGCGGCCGCAGCGCTACAGCAGCGGGCACGGCAGCGACAACAGCAGCGTCCTGAGCGGGGAGCTGCCACCAGCCATGGGGAGGACGGCTCTCTTCTACCACAGCGGGGGCAGCAGCGGCTATGAGAGCATGATTCGGGACAGCGAGGCCACCGGCAGTGCCTCCTCGGCACATGACTCCATGAGCGAGAGCGGGATGTCCTCACCGGGTCGGATGAGGAGCCTTAAATCCCCCAAGAAACGGTCAACAGGTAGGACATGAAGGGGCAGGTGGCCAGGTGTTCGCTGGTGCTCCACTGCATCCTGACGATGGAGGCGTTTTGTGGCATCTCTGACAGAGAGGAGAGGTGGCTTGGAGGGAGCTCAAAGTAGGGAGGTGGACTGATTGCATGCACTTGTGTGTGCATGTGTATTGCTGTGACAGCAGCTACTTGTCATTTATTTTACTTCAAAGCTGCAGGTGTGACACAGGTGCTGTGGAGAGGGCAGGAGAGGTGTGGGTGCCCCGGGGTGCCGGCAGCCTCCCTGCGAGGGAGGAGGCAGCCAGTGGCTGCCGGCAGGTGGGGGACATTCCTTCCTCCCTCAGCAGGGCCAGGACCAGGGTGGCCCAAATAGGAGGATGTTGTGGGTGGGTTGGGGTAAGTGAGGTGCTGGCTGAGTGCTGATGAGTTTTTGTGAGGATTGAGTGAGTGATCCTGGAAGACTGGTGAGAGAAGGGCAGTGAGGAGAGGAGGAGCTCTGCTGCTAGGTGTCTGTGAGGGAATGCCAGAGAGGCAGGCTAGGGCTATAGTTTAGAAACAAAGGAATAGGTTGGGAGGGGAGAAGAGAGTTTGCGAATTAATGAGGATTGCCAAATGTACATTAGATTACCCGAAGGTAAGGCTTAGAGCAGTAGGGCATGTGTGTAAGATGTAGTGACTCTTAGGTTAATGATACTAGCTAATCACAACATTATTGTATTGCACTCTAATAGTATTTATATTAAGAAATTTTAGGCTGTGTGTGTGGATACTATATGCAGTAGGAAACTGACTGGGAAAGTTGCTTGGAAGAGGCCACTCTGGATTACTGTGTCTGACTATGCCAGGAAAAGGTGGGGATATGAGGGCTGGGTCCCCTTCCCTCTGGTGCCTTTTCTTATTGCTCTCACTGCTGGTGCTCATGTACATGCAGCTGCAGTCCAAGTGTATTTGTAGTCAGCTTCGAAATCTAGTTCATGTTGTTGATGTTACAGTGTTCATTTCTCAGATCTAGCTTGAGATCCTGTGGTATTGTAATGAACTGATGGCAACCAGTGCCATGTAGATCATGACCAGCAGCCTCCTTCAGCAACCTGGGCATACTGACTGCTGGAAATATAGTAGAAAGTAATATCAGCAATGTGCTGGGTCTGAACTTCTGGTTGGAAAGTGGCAATTACTGCAATCCCTGTAGATACACACGATGCTCCGTTCTGGCAGTAAAACCAAATGAATGAAGTTGATCTCATAGGGCTTTCTGGTCAAGGAAACTGAGTTGCTTTAGCAAGTGATAAATCATTTTGGAAACTTAGTGTAGTACTTGCTGCTCTTCTCTTTCCATAGCATATCTGCCTCTTAAACCTTTCCCACAAATCAATATTAACAGCTGTATAAGTTGCACACATATTGAGAAGGCATTACCCACAGATGGATTTGTATTTGTTTTTGCCCCAGGAAATACTTATAAGGTCTTTAAAAATGACACACTATTTCTTTTTCCAGTTGTAATTGCTCTACATCAGTAAATTATGTATTACTTTTTTGAAGTGCTGTAGACTTTGAGAAAATAATGTGTTTTATGCATGAAATGTGGTTTACCAGAAAGTGCATCAAATATTTCTTACAAGAAATGTTTGGTCCAGATCTATTATTGTTCTAAATAATTGTAATCTTTACACATTATTAGATATTCTTGGAGTGATTTATGTAACGCCAGACTATGTTGGAGTCTCTGGATTTAAGGACACATCCTACTCCCATGTATGTCACTGTAAACCTGTCTCCTTATCCTGTAATGGAGAAATGATGTTGACCCTGGCTTGTACAGTGGAAGGAGATGAAGTTTACCTGCTTATTGCATGTGTTTGACCACATCTGTCTGGTGTCCTCCTCAGAGGGATCTCAGCAGTTACAGGGTCAGGGTTACGATGTGTGGCTTTGTCCGAAAGGACAGTAGTGGTGTTTCAGGCTGAATGGATTGGCATTGTGAGAGTGGTTTTGTAGATGTAGAATCAAGTCTTCCCCTTTTGAAAACATTCATGTTTTGTTCTTGTTACTTTAGAAATCAGTAAGGATGCAATTAAGAATGAGAGATGTTTTTCTTAAGAATATGTAAAGCAGGTAACTTTTGGGGTATCAGTGGAGGTGTTTTGCTATGAGGGTACCTGCTGGGATTTTGTCTTCATTTCATGTTGGAGTTCATGACAGGGCTTATCTGACGACCTTGACTTGTGCTTACATCTCCTGTAGAGGTCTTAGCCCAGAAGTTATTTTGGCAGCATCATCCTTTGAGCAGAGCTGCCTTGTCTGTTTGATGTGCTCCCTTTTGTAAGAGCAGAAGAAACGAGACTCTTCACCTCCGAGTTAGTTTTTAATAAGAAGAGGCAATTAAGTACTAAATTTATTGTCACAGTCACCTAAAGCCAGCTTACACTTACTGCTACCTTGTGTCATTTCAGCTTGTTTCTAGTGGCCTTCAGCCCTCCTCTTCTTAAGGGTTGGGCTGCAGGCTTGTTAATGTTGCCTGACCAGCTCTATGCATGTACTCATGCCTGAGACATGTACTGTGAAAGTCAGATTTTTACAGAATGGTAAGAGACTTAATAATCACAAAAAACACGCTGGGAACCAGCGTGCCAACTCTTGCATTTTTGAAGGATATAAGTCAGTCTCTGCTTCATGAAACTTGAACCCTTGCAAAATGAAAATGGAGCAGTATGATTTTCTTGGAAAATCTGGGAGCATTCTATTGAAGGCTCCCAGAATTGGTGAGTTTTGTAATGCACTGAGCTTCTGGGTGCTGGTGCACATGTGTGAGATGTCTGAACATTAAAGGTGCTCAAGTTGTATCTTGGTTGATGCCTTCTGAATGCCTCTCAATCCCACAAAATTGTTGAAAATTGATGGTATTTAGCACTCTAAAATAGCAGCGGTAGTTCTGGAGGGAACTGTTTGAGCTTTGCAAAGATGTAGTGCAGTGACAGGGGTCTTAGATAGCCTTGCTTGGCTTTAACTGGGGGAGCAGAAGATTTCCAGATAAGTGAGTCATTATCAGTATTAGTTTTAGATTATTCACTATCTCACTGCGTTTGCAAGGTAATGAATACCATTGTAGTCCACCAAAGAAAAATCAATCCAGGCAAAATATTTCTGCAAGGAGAGAATAAAGAACTGATGTTCAGACATCTGCTTTGGGAGAGGAACTGCTGTTGCTCCCATCTGGGAACCAAGTGAAACCTACTTTGTCAAGGCAGTAACTCAATTAGCAGCCTGAGGGTATTTTACTAAAAGGAAAAGATCAAGAAAAGCATTTCTTCCTAAGTATATTGAGAACCTAGATCTTTCTTTAATTCACTGCAGTATGTTCTGCAGTCTGCTAGTCTCTTAGAGCCTGAGGAATGTTTGTTTTTGTATTTAAGGTCTCCAGCGTCGCAGACTGATTCCTGCACCATTGCCAGATGCTGCCTCCTTAGGAAGAAAACCCAGTGTCACTGGCCAATGGGTTGATCTACCACCTTTGCCAGGCACTTTGAAAGAGCCATTTGAAATTAAGGTTTATGAGATTGATGATGTGGAACGATTACAGCGACACAGACAAGAGGAAACTGAGGTCAGCACATATTTTACAACTGTAGACAACTTAAATTACAATATACAGACAAAGTCCTTGCTTGAATACCAGAATGGTGTTCAGGAAATTGAGTGCAATTAAAGTACTATAATTATTAATTTTACAATTCATATGTTGGGGTACCCTTAACACAGAAAATGAAAATTATTACTGTCTAAAATTAATTGTGTCTAACATGACTGATGGTGTAAATGGAAGTTACCAGTGAATACATTATGAGAAGACTTCATAATCCTAGCCTGGCTGGTGGAACCTTACAGCCTCCCTCAACGATGGGGTCATTAACTCTTTATGTAAATGACAGGATTCTATTAAATCAGGAATATACTGAGTTTGACTTACTTGTAATTGGAAAACACTTCAGCTAATTCTATTTTAGAGACCAGAATTCTATGTTCTACTGATGCCTTTTTCCCCTTTCTTTTGTAATAGCCTTTCCAGGATGTTGAGAAGGTAGGAATGCTTTTTAGAAAATAAGAATTCATGTTTTAGTATTAATTATAACACTGACATTGTCATTAGGCTTTGTTTATAATTTTCACTACTGGAAAAAAGAATTATTTACAAACAGTAGTAATTTCAGAATGTATTAAGAGATGTTTGCCAATTCAGAGAAGTGCAACAAATGCTCAAGTGATGTAGCTTGCAGTTCCTTTAGATTAGAATCCATTAATGTAAACTTCAAATAAAAAGACCCCCAAAAAACCCATCAAAACCCCACCAACCCCACAACCAAATAAAACAACCCACCTGCTCACTCTTACAAAGTAGTGAGCTGGGAGCAATTTTTGTCACACTGTTATAGGCAAGCTCACAACAGGAAAATTCATGGAATGGTCTTTCTGTGTCTTAAAAGGGTCTGATGTATTTCCATACCAAGCTGAAGATACTAGAGAGGCGCCAGCAGCGAATCAGAGAAATAAAGGCAAAGCATGAATTTTTGAAGGAAGAGTTGGAAGAGACAAAGTGCAGGTTGATGATGGATCCAAATAAGTGGAAAGAAGACTGTAAGTATTTTGCAAAAACAGCAGTATGATCAGCCTCTAACAGATTTTCAGCATGTCAGCAGTCCCACTGAAAAACTCAATCACTTGCTAAGATATTTTGCTGAATTGAGTCCTAAAATACTCTGTGACTCACTCTGTTTCTGTAATATGCTATGTGAACAAAAAAACCATCCAAACAAACCAGAAGAGAACGTTAAAATGGTGCTGTTAATATTAAATGTGATTTTTATTAGTCTTTTATTATTCTTCTTTCCAAAGAAGGAAAAAATTGTTTTCATATATCCATGTTATAGCTGGGAAAATGAGGCGTGAGGTTTGTTCCCAGACTGAGTGTTGTGCATAACTGAAGCCTCAAGATAGAGTTTTGTATCTGCTGAACATAGGGGGGAAAATGTCTCAGTTCAAGAGAAACTAAATTTTACCATGTTGTCTGCTTTGTGATAGAATAATGTTTTATGATAAGCTGTTTCTCTTACTCAGTACTTTCTTCTCTGACAGTTGAAGTGGATCCTGATCTTGATAAGGAGTCACAGGAGTACTTGGAGGCACTGGAACAAGTGACAGAGGAGCTGGAGCAGTGTGTTAATCTGTGCAAGTCACACATCATGATAGTGACGTGTTTCGATATCGGGATAAGCGATGCGCAGGACGGAGCGCGGGAAGTGGAGGTTTGAGGAGAGGTTTCTCAAGGGACTGGAGGAAGTGAGGCTGGGTCGTCCGACATGAAGAAGTAAACGGATAAAGTAGCTGGGAAGTGAAGGAGGAAAGGTGAAGACTAAAAAGCAACAATGAATGTTGTAAGAGAAGGAAACAGCTGAGGAGTGGGAATGTTCATAAATCATTTGGTGCCTCAACGTGACCTGAGCTGTACAAAGGTAAAAGTAGGAACAAGTATCGCTTCTACCAGAGGGAAGTGAAGCAATTTAGTACAAACCCCCATGTTAATTTACAAACAAACATGAAATGGAAGTGCCTTTAAAGTTCATTTGATTTTCATTTTTGTATTTGGTGCTAGAATTAAAGCCAGCAAACCTAAGCAGACCACAAAATGTATTCCTACGAAATATTTTATACTGTATAGTGTATTTATGACTATATGTAAAAACAAACAACATTGTAGCAAAAGCAATAAGTAAATTATGTTTTCATACCTGAACTTGCCTTCTTGTTTCATAGAAAAGCTGTTTTATGTAGCAGAATTAAAATTGTATTATAATTGTTTTCTTGTTTAGGGTTCAAGATATTTTTATGAACATTTATCTATTGAGAAGGAGTATTATGACATTTTGAGATGATTGTTTTACCTTCAGGTTTTGTATTATTACTTTTTCAGATCAAAATAAATGTTTGTTTTCCATTTTATATATACATATATAGATATATATTAACTGCTTACCTACTTCCTTGGTTACTAACCTCACTTTTCACAGACCTGGTCTTTTTTGGAATCGTAAACTTTATGTGAGGAAGTCTACAAAGGGCACTGTGGTTTGTTTTGGTTTTCTTTTTTCCTCTCTGACTGCAGGAATTGAGAATTATGTTTATTACCAAAACCATAAAACAAGCAAAAAAAAAGGAGCAAAAAGTTTTTGTAAATGTTAAGTTAGGTCCATATTTTTATATAGTTTTGACTATAAATATAGCATTTGCATTTTGAACTTTTAAGACAAATAGTATATCTTTTTACAGTTTTTCTAAGGAAGGCAAACCCTCAGGATCAAGTTTATACATGCTGCATGAGATTTGTGCTTTTTTGAAGGAGGCCACTTGAGTGTGGAAACTATTGATAAATTGTTGCCAAACAAATACTTTTGAAAAGGTTTAATAGTGTATGTAATACCACATTTCATAATGAATCATATTTTCTAATCATCTTCCTTTTTATGGTTTTTTCAAATCCTTTGTATAAATATGTATTATAACAGCTTGCTTCAGTTTTTATCTGTGAATAAAAGATACATCTATTGTTACGAGTGCTTTTTGCTGTGTATGTGATTTTAGTATTCAGAAGAGGGAGGATGGTCTCTGGTATGCTGTGTTAAATATCACATTGCATCGTCTCTTTGCCCAAGAGGTGTGTGACTGGGAACAGAGTTCTGACATTCGTCATCATAAACCAATCAGGAAAGAGAGACAAAACACCAAAGGGTGAAATAAATAGCAGTGATAATACTTATATTCTCTTAGCACTTGATAGTTTACAGAACAAAGACCTGTGGCTCACATACTTGTTTTCCCTGATGAGAAAAAGCAATTAAAAATGGGTCTGAAACCACAAGAAGACTAGGAAGTGGAATCAAGCCCTGGGCCCCACAGGTCCATCATGGCATGCTACATGCATTTCTCTGTGGCACTTCTGTGTTTGCTCCAGGCTGGACAGCAGCTGTGCCTGGTCCTCAGCTCCTGGTGCTGGCTGGAGCCTCCCAGGCAGGGTTAATGTAAAGCTTGTGCTTCTTGTGACACTATCTCTGTTTTCCAGCCATTTGGCCAAAAGGCAGATCTGTAGGAATTTTCCTCTCCCTCTTTTTCTCTCCTTAGGTAGCCCTAACAGCATGGCATCCTTGCACTGTTTGCTTACCCTCACAAGAAGCCCGTGAGGTGGGGTAAATTCTTTCCTCCTCATTCCGCAGCTGGAAAAATGAGAGATTCAGAGCAAGAGTTTGAGGCTTAAATAGCTTTTTGACTGCATGGATTACAAAGACTGCCCTTCTCTATCCCCCTGATTTATCCCTGGAAAAAGGTGCATCATGTTTGTTTACTGATATTTGGCACTGTGTCTGGTTGTTTGCAAGGGAATATGGCATCTAGAATTTCTGGAGGATCCCTTTGCTGATACCCTTGAATACCAGCTATATTTACTAACTTGTAAATTCCATCTAAATTTACTTTCTGTGTGCAGAAAGATGTCACAGACATATTTAATGAAAAATCCTATTCCCAGGATTTTTCCACTGAGAATCTGAGGAGCCTCAGCAGAAAAATGTCAACAATAATTATCTGCTGCTGTGGAATGCAACTGTGCCTGAACAGGTGCTTGTTCAATTGGTCCATGTGGATTGTTTCTACTTGATGACCAATCATGGTCCAGCTGTGTGGACTCTCTGAGCAGTCACAGGATTTTGTTATTCATTCCTTTTCTTGTTCTTGCTAGCCTTCTGATGGATCTTTTCTCTCTATCTTTTGTATAGTTTTAATATAGTATTTTAATATAAGATATATCATAATATAATAAACCAGCCTTCTGAAACATGGAGTTGGGATTCCTGTCTCTTCACCCATCCTCGAGAGCCCCGAGAGTTCCACTGCAACAGAAAGTCACAGTTCTTCAAAGATAGAATCAAAACCATCTAGTGATTCAGTACACTGTGGGCTTTTCAGAGCAAGGATTAGATAAAAAAACAACCAAAATGAAAAAAAAGAGCAGCATGCTGAGGAACAAATATTTATTAGCAAAAGGGAAAACCTCCACAAACATAATGGCAAAAAGAGAATGTATTGGTGAGGAGCTCTGCACTTGGCGTTTGGTTCTGCACTGGTGCCATTGCACTGTCCTCTGGAGATGCACATCTCAGGGGTGCGGTGGCAGGATGAGGTGACCTGTGGGACCTCTGAGCCCTGGGCACAGCAAGGCTGGGCACATAATCTTCTTCAAGGTAGCCTCTAACACCGTCTTGAATGGACTCGAGGGGTTTTGTTTCTTTTCTTTATTTGCCAGCTACCTCATCCTTTCCTTGGAGGTCTTCATTGTTTCTTCCTCATCCTGGCAATATTACCATCCTCTGAAATAAAAATCGAGCTGTTAATCATCCATCCCAGTTTCAATAAACCTGATAATTTGTTTAAATGTTCCCCTGTATAGTGTTTGCTGATCAGACTTGCATCCTTTGATATTTTCTCCTTTGTTTCTAACTATGGTTATGTTTGCCACAAAGAAACAAATGAGACATTTCAGGGCTACTGAGTTCCACATCAACATGGCAATAGTATGCATATTAAATGCATTTAGCCTCTGGCTTGGTGGCACAAAGCAAGCCTGAGATGCAAAATAAGGTGAGGCACTGATGAATGAAATAGAGTTTTCCCTATGCAAATACTGTTCTTTATTGGTAGTTGGGGGTAGTAAATTATCTTCCATATCTCATGACCTGAGATAATCTTTTAGATTACTGTTTTAGCTGTTGCAGTTCTGTCCAGCTAAAAATTATACAAATAAATACTTAATTTATTATTTGAATCTCTTTTACAAAGACTTTATTATATCAGATTACAGATAATTTCAAAATTAAACTGGGTGCGTTATTTTCATTCCTTGTCTATTTAAATTTGATGGATTAAAATAGCCATTAAATTGCACACTTAAACACCTGATTGTATTGAGCTTGTTACGGTATCAAATAAAACTTAAGAAACCCACTGGCTTTGGAGAGCTGCCTGAATAATTTTGGCAGGGATAGTTCACACTGGAATTCTTTCTCCTTTGCTTGCAGTTCTCCCCATGAAATCCCTCACCTTCCCTTTGCTGGGGCAACACTTTCTAGGTCCCTTGATGGCCCAGTTTATCAAGCAGCTCACATCACACCTTTTTCTCAACAACAGGGAAAAAAGAAGTATTGACAGCTGCTGGGTTTTTTGGAACCAGTGCAATGGTGATTCAAAGCTTAAAGATTTAATTTCAGGGACACAAATTCCCTTTTCCTCAAACTTCCCATCTCACTAGGTTTCACAAGGAGGCCAGAGGCGAGCTTGCCTGTGTGTGAGGGACAAGGAGAGGAGAGGTCCCCACATGGTCAGGCCTGTTTCAGGAGGAGATGGAGTATGGACTGGAGCAGAAATCAAGTAAGAGAGCAGGACTCTCATCTGGTGACCAGGGACTGGAGGAACTTGTGTTCTGGGCATGGCCTCCAAGCTTACTTTTGCCTTCTCCCATTCAATGATCATGGTTCAATACATAAAACTACTCCTGGGAGATGGGATTTCAGCTGGGGACATTGCTTGAAGTGTTTGGAATTGCAGTTAGTACAAACATAGATTCCCTATAGAGAAATAAGATGCTCTGTAGACAAAAGCTTGTTTAATATATGTGTAAACCCTTTTCCCATGCAGTGCTTCAAGTCTAACCAGTTACAGCTAAGGCAGTTCTAGGACACTGTAACTGGAGGATTGAAACATCAGTACTAAAAGAGAATGCTGTAGAAATATAAGATTGTGAGTTCTTTTCTCAGCACACAGAAAATGTTTCATTTATTTTTATTTCAAGGTACCCTTGTATTCTCTTTCTAGTTATAAACCAATGTTTTCCAGTCATTTGCATTTTATTTTTAAAGTTATGTGTGGAATATAACTCCACAGGCAGCTGTTCTATAGTGTGGCTATAGGCAGGGTTTAAGACAAAAATGTTAGCTATAAGATGACTTCTGTATCAGATGACCAAGCTGGCAGAAGTGGACATAAATAAAAAATGCTTTCATATTTGGGACTCAGTTCACTACAGCACTTAGGCACCTGTTTAAGCAAGCAAGTAAATCTGGTCTGTATCCAGCAAAACACTCCAATTTTGGCTTATATCCCATTGACTTGGATTTTTTTTTGCTCCAGGGCTTCAGATGGTGTAAATTCCTTTAGCAGTGGTTCAGCAGATCTACCCTGACTTTCACCAGATGAAAATTCTGCTAAAAACATTTTATTTATCAGTAGTATTTAGGAGAAAGATACTGACGTGCAATGATATCACAGTGCAAATCAGAAAGCAGAAACTGCCTTCCAGGCTGCTCCTGTATCTAGTGTCTCATGGCTTCATGCAGAATTTGACCTGCAGAAATATGCTTGTGGAATACACAGAATAAGACATAACCCTTGACAGTGTAAATGCTCAGAGATTTATTATCACACCTGAGGGGAACTGCTGGATGACAGGGTGTGTTTGGCATGACGGTGACCTTGGAGTAGCTTACAGGGAAGCCAATGGCTTCTCTCCTTGTTTCCCTTCCCAAGAGCCTCCCCACAAGCAGAGGGTGGGTGGGACAGCTGGAGCATGGAGCCAAGAGTAGAGGAATATTTCAGAGCAACCCACATAGGGACTCCAGGTGATGCACTCCCTCAGCAGCCTGTCTTTAACCTTGTTTATATGTCTTTTGCTTCTGAATTTAGATTGAGACAGGTCATTGCTGGTGTTAGTATTTTCCTGAGACCCCCATATGAGACAGAAGGGCAGGTATCACTGGACTGCATCTCACTGTGGGGTGGAGAGTAAAGAGATGCTCTTACAGCAGACACAAATAATATTTCTGACATCTCTCCACTGCATCAACACTTCAGTAGCAGAATTCACTTGCTGCACTTTTATATTAATATTCCCTCTTGAGACTAGGACCTTTCAAATATTGTGACAGGTTTTGTTTGTTTGCTTTGTCCTCCAAGTGGACAGCCCAGGCCCTGGCATGAACCAGTACAACTTCACTCTGACAAGGTTTTGCTTCATTTATTTCTTTAATGTAAACATTTCTTTGGGAGCTTCCTGTCAGGTCTGGAAAAGGACAGCAGCAGCTCCTTTCCTGCTTAGGTTTGCTGGGACAGCTAAAAGAGCTTG
>VYZP01028942.1:230-14394 GCA_013400635.1 Hypocryptadius cinnamomeus
AAAAAAAAAAAAAGGGATGGAAAATAGTACTGCAGTGGCCCTGTCAAAGAGGCCACAGGAAAACAGCACATGTAATGGGTAGGGTTTGGCTAGGATTCTCCCATTTATTCCAATGATTTCCCCTCTGTGAAGAGATCCCATTTATTTCTTTGGGCTATATCAGGAACATCCTATCTTGTCACTTCTTATGACAAGCTGTAGTCACAATGTTGAAGACCACAGAAGCCAAAATGGTGATTCCCTAGGAAGAAGATAAGCAAGCTCCTATTTTTCAGGTACTGTGTGGGAGATTTTAAAGTCACTGGTACAGAGAAACCATTTGCTCAATCTGGTCAAGACAAACTATGCCATTCCTAAGTGTGACTACAACACAACTTTCAGTCCCAAAATTAATGTCAGAATGCAAATAAATAAATAAATGAAAGAAAACACACAGTATAGCATGAGGTGGGGTTCTCATGCAGCAAGTACAGTAGCTGGGGAAGAACAAGGATCACATTGTAGAAATCACCTAGTTACATAAATACTCACTTCCCTGGCACTACTATTTCACACTACTTGCTGTGTTAGCACAACAAACAGAACACAAAGTTCTGCAATAAACACTGGTGCTATTTATTCTGGTGCTTTCTCTATTTTGGATGTAAATACACCCATGATAATATAATCACATGAGAACTATCCAGCTTTCTAAGCCTTTTCCCAGTCCCTCTGAGGTTACGGGTACCTAGCACAAATCATTTTGATGAAATTGGCTTGTCAATAAAGCCATGGCACCAAATCTGTTTCTCTATAATCAGGCACTCCACAGGTATTTTTCCCAAAGTTGTGTCCTTAACCAAGTGCAGCTCCTTTTTAAATCTTTTTGAAAGTTAAAGGTAATGAAATTAACTGCTGTAAGTGCATGCACCAGGCACACTCACCACCCCTACAGAGCAGACAATTATCTTCAGCAAGCGAGGCAGTGCAAGAAAGAATACTGGGATACATTAATCTGTGTAAATCAAACACTGCCAGTCTGTAGGAAGCAAATAAGATGGTTAGATACCAAAGCTTTACTCTTGCTAAAATACTGTGAGTTCATACTCTCTCCAGTTTCACTTCTCATGGTGTGGCCATATTTAAAGGAACTGGGAACTGTCTCACCAGCTAAGAGGCTCCTAGGAGGGGACAAGTCAGGCTGCAGACAGCTGGCATCTGCTGACACTTGGCAACTGCACTTAAGCATTTGGGGGAACCAAAGCTGAGCTTCTTGGAGAGAGGCAAGGATTTTCTCTGGATTCTTCATGAAGTGGTCAGTCTCAGCAAGTCAAGGATGATACACTTTCATGGACACCATACAGCCTATTTTAATCTTATTTTAAGAATCCAACAGTGTTTCCTTATGGTTGGTTGACATCAACAGGATGCAGCTTTCTGCCAGCAAGTGCAGATTACCTCTCTCCAAGGCATATCTTCCAGAACATGTTTTATGCCATTTATGCATTCACATTTAGATTAATGTATTCTGTGTGTCCTATTGTTTCTCCACAGCTTCCTTCCCAGGAGTTCATTTTCCTCTTGGAAATAGTCACAGGAAAATAAATTGCTCTTTCAGAACTGAAGGGATATTCAGCAGTTAATTCATAAAACAGGAGACCTATTTGAACCCTCCCTTTTCAGTTTCTGAAAATAGTTCTTTTCCTTTCACAAATTAACTAGCTGGGCAGTAAAAAAAAGAGGAGTGGTGTTTTTTTTTAGTAAACTACTACTGGAATAGTTACAACTGTATCAATGGCTATCAACCGTACCTTTTTATGGTGGTGAAAAAACAGTTCCAAATTCCAGACTTAATGCTGTTAGTAGACACTTGTTTGGCTTGAAAATTAAATAAGAAAACGTAAGCTTCCAAGTGGCTCTCTATTTGAGGCTTGGGTGACTAATTATGTATTCAGATGCTGCTTGTTTTAACATCTACTTGATTCCCATTCTCTTTCTGAGGGAAAGAGATTCAAAATACTTCGGAAGAAAGTTTTCCTGACGGTGAAACAGAACTTTTTGATGCAGTATTTAAAATGGAAAATATAATTCCCACAATTGGAGCAACATAAACTAATCTGCTTCTTGGCAGGGAAAGCAAAAACATTTCTGGTTGCAGTATGTGAAAATGGATAATGACAGCGAAATCTCAACTGCACCCTAATCTCCCCTCTCTTAATACTAACTGTGCCACCTCAGCATTACCTTAGTTCTGATAAAACGTATATGAAGAACAGAAACTGAAAATCGGCTACCTCCAATGCCAAAGTCCCCCTTCACTGAAATACCAAGGATTTCTGATCCAACAGACTATTGAGGGGGAGGCTGGGAAGAGTCCAAGTTCCATGGGATTGTGTAAATCAATTTGAGTTTACATCAAAGTAGAAGGACTGAACACTCCTTTTACGTGTCGGAGAAGCCTCCAAAGTAATCCCTCAAATTTTTATTCTTTGTCATACAGTGTGGTAACAAATATACTATTGTGCATGACTGATGTGAACCTTGGCCTCCCCTTCAAGCTCTGGTTTTCAAAAAACTATTTTTGGTTGTTCAACAAGTATTCAAAACTAAAAGCAGACACCTATTATACTTACGTGGGTGTGCAAATACAGCAAACACACTTTTTTGCAGGGACTCGTCTCTGGAAAAAATGTAACCTAAACATGTCTGTTACTGGTTATTTCACTGCAAATAATAAGTTTTATACATTGCTGTAATTAAATGAGTAAGGCAGAACAAACGAGCCATTTAATTCTTTAAAAAACGAAATTCACGTATCTGTGTAACTCTCACTTCTTCCATCCCCACATGAGGCTATGTGAAACTTTTCAATCCCTCTTTTCCTCCTGTTTAAAATGTTGATAGTTTTGAGCTTTTACTGTTGTGTGAATGTAGGGAATGAGAAATAAAACAAATTTATGTAGTTTTAATTACACAGTTACAGCTTTACATTTTACTTCCACAAAGACTAAATTACAGCATTTCCTCCAAAGACTAAAGATACAGGATGTTATACTGGGCATTCATGCTGCTTTATGGATTGTCATTTATGGCTAAAAATGGCACCAGCAAACACAGGTGCAGCAACAAGGCATGGTCTCAAAGGGGAACTTAGTAAGGCCACATCTCATGTGCAGTGAACTACATCCACTGGCAACAGCTCGTGCTTAACTCAGGAAAAGACACATAAAGGCTTGAATTTTAAATCTTTACTTATAAACTTTTTAAAAACACATGTGAACCAATTGAGCCAGACTTGATTTTCACAGAATCATCAAAGTTAGAGAGACCTTCAAGATCATGTGCTCCAACCATCAACCAGCACCACCACAGTCACCCCCCTAAACTAATCCGAAGTGTCACACCCAGATGGCTCTTGAGCACCTCCAGAGATCATGACTCCACATCCTCCCTGGGTAACTTATTCCAGTATCTGAGCACTCTTACAGAGAAACAACTTTTTCTACTATAGAATCTGAACCTTTCCTGGCACAATTTAAGGCCATTTCCCCATATCCTTTCACCTGAGACACGGCAGAAGAGACTGACCCCCATCTCACTACAACCTCCTTTCACTGTAGGGACAGTGAGGTCTCCTGAGCCTCCATCTGCCCAGACTAAACACTGCCAGCTTTTCTAATAAGATTTGTTCCACAGACCCTTCACCAGCTCCACTGCCCTTCTCTGGGCACACTGCAGCACCTTCATATCCTTTCTGAGCTGAGGGGCCCAGAACTGGACACAGCACTCCAGGGGTGGTGGCCTCACCACTGCCGAGTACAGGGGGACAATCCCTGCCCTGGTCCTGCTGGTGACACTATTCCTCCTCCAGGCCAGGATGCCACTGGCCTTCTTGGCTTCTTGGCCACCTGAGCACACACTGGCTCATGTTCAGCTGCTGTCAAGCTGCACCCCCAAGTCCTGTTCTGCTGAGCAGCTCTCAAGGCACCCTTCCTCAAGCCTGTAATGATGCACATGACCTTCCATGAATTTGAAGCAATGAATTTACTGTCAAACTCGCCTGTTTTCAGTGCTGATGGGACTGTGTGATGTTAAATGACCTCAGCCCATTACAAGCATTGCCTATTCCAGTGTTTCCTCTCTTGCCATTAAAAAAAAACCAAACCAACAAAAAAAAAAACCCCAAAAAAACCCAGCCCCACAACTCTAGAAGTGTAAAACATTCAAATCCAACTAGTTGTTTTTTTTCTTCTTTTAGGCACCCAGGAAGAGCTTCACACTAAGGCAAGTCAGTGTTGAGACCTGCAGGGAGGTTGCTGTCACCTTGACTTGCTTCAACTTTGATTCAGAAGTCCACTTGACTCCTGTTTCCTATTCTGTTCAAACACTGGAAATCCTGAGGTCCTCTCCCAGCCCCTCCCTACCCCCTCAGCCCCTGCAAAGAGCACAGCACCCTTGACATGAACCCAAGACACTCATGTCATCTCCTGGCACACGTTCCCAGGTCAGCTGTGCGATGCTGCTTCCTCTCAGAAGAATGAGGAAACGTTGCCAATCTCTTTTCCTCCTCTCATTTTTCAGACACTATTTCACAACAAAGCACAACCCTCATGACATTTAAAAATAAAAATGCCCAACCATCAATTTTCTCTTCCTCCCACCCAAAATGTGTTTGATATGTTTACTCAAATATTTAAATTATGAGGTGTTCCTGTGCCTGATGTAGTCATATTTAAGGTATTGCTGGCATTTTTACAAGATGCAGGTGTAGTCAAAGTAATTACCAGTTAAAAACAGATTGATCTTTTACCAGTTATTAAGAAACACTGAACTGCGCTATTTAAATAGATAACATCCTGCTTCCAAGAAAACATGATTAAAAATGTATGCTAGTGAAAAGGACATAGTATGTTATTACAAAAAAGGAAACAATGGAAACAATAAGCTCTGCAAAATGCCCTTTTTTAAATAGACACTGTGCTGAATACAATGCAGATTATCTGGGAGACTATGCAGATATCACAAAAGAAAGATGAGACAGGAATTTTCACTGTGACAGAGAGGATTTATCGCGAAGCTAAAAAATAAATTCTTTGTCAATTGAGAGAAAATTCCTTTTACAACTCTGGCATCTGATACCAGTTCAACACTATTTGGATGCTCTGGATTCTCCTTTTTGTCTTAACTTGGTCTGTTTTAGAGACCACACAAACATTCTTCTGCTAGAAGCATTTGTTTCTTGAAGTTATTATTAGCCACGAAGATCTAAAGCAGATCTGTTCTCAGCTACATTCATAGCCCAGATGTGGATATTGTGAAGACTCTGCATGAAGAATCAAAGCCAAGATTCCAGGGTCCTGCACAAGAGACCCACAGGAGATGAAAAGAAGGCTGTCTTCAGCGTTTTCATCCTACAAGCTATTTATGGGACTATGACTTCATACTTTTTTGTTCTCAAGGAGCACAGATGTGCTGTATCAATTCATAGATTTGGAAAAAGACGCGTAGAATGAGTATAAAGAAAAAAAATCACTTTTTGCACCTGAAGTTGCAGCAATACAAACATGGAACTGATAGGATGTGATATATTATTACTGGGGCAGATTGTTTATTCATTTAAATACTTACATTATATTTTGTCTGACCATCATTTGTCTGAAGAGATTCTGAAGCCAACAACAATAAAAACCTATTTTTAGTACATAAGCTGAAAAACAAGTTATTTTGTCCCTGTTCTCAGCTTGTTTAACATGCAGGAACAAATCCTGTCTGAATTAGCAGAGTGCCTTGCTTTCCACTTGTATGTTAGCCGCATGGTAGCCATTTTGTTGAAGCCATTTATACTTAAATCAAGCAGTGTCACTTTTAAACAACACATCCTGTCTTCAGAACTCAAGAGAGATAAAAATTTAAACAAAACCTGAACATTATTGTTAGACTAGATTATCCTAGGTCTTTTCCTGGTTAAATGATTGTATGATTCTGTCCTCTATAAGAATGAAGATATTAGTAGATCCAGGAAGTTGATTTGCTGTGCCATAAAACAACTTCAAGTATGCTGAAGAGGGTGTAGTAAAATTCCTTATTGTAGCTGTAAATATGCAATACCTTCTGCCAATAATGTTTATGGGGAAAATACTTTATAAAGCAACCAATAAAGTTTCCCTTCCTATAATTTTTCATTTACATACCACATTACTATCTCCTTTGCATACATGAAAATTCTATTTGCCACCAACTGAAAAACATACAACATCCAAGGACAAAGATCAAAATGTATGATGAATTCAGGAATTTGCATTGGGATGTCCCTGAACACCAGGATGCTGCCCCAGAAACCCTCTTGATTCTCTGGAGTCTTCTATAGAATATCACACAGCATCACAGAGTCACAAACAGATCTACAAAATGTTAAGGAATACATTTTCAATGCACAGCCCTTATTCCACTCAGTGGTACAAATTAGCAAGGGAGGTTCCTTAATTAGGAAGTGCTAAATTTAGGATTGCAATATTCATCTCAAAGGGTCACAGCCATCTGTGTTTATTCCAGCAACTACAAAAATGCAGCTTATATATGTGCATTATAGCGTATAATATACTACAGGTAACTTTAAGGCTTTCCAAAAATATTTGCCCAAAAAAATGTGAACACCCTCCCATTTCTTTTTCCTCTCCCAATCTCCCACTTCCACTCAAATGAGGTTAGCTAAGAAAAACCCTGTTCATAGGGATTAAGAGCTAAATATCAGTCCACTCTCACAATTAACAAGTAGCCTCAGTCAGTGTCTGTGCCATGAACCTGGCTCTGGAGGTTTAAAAACAGACCCCTGTATATTTTAATTTGAATGAAATATGTCTGAGCTGTTAGAGATGCTCGTACCAGTAAGAACTACTAAAAACTGCAAGACACGTGTTTTGCATTGCATTAACAGAAACAAAACAGTGATGCCTTAAAAGTCATGGATTAAAGGAAATCATGCTCTGGACTAAATTCGTATGCTTTTGATTACTTCTGTGGTGTAAATGTCTCAGGAATTGGAGGAGTGAAGGGTTCTCAAGCTGTTATTCTGATGGTACCAGGCACACAAATTTTCTTTCCTTCAAGACAAGACCAGCCACACACAGTGCTGAAGATGCAATCACAATGTTTCACAGGTCTTGCAACCAGACATTTCATTAAACACACTGTTAACTATTAACTTGCAGCTAATGACCTGCAATAGCATTGTCACTCAGCTTCCATGCCCCTCATCCAGCTCTGAATACAGTCTAAGCCTCATCTTGTTTTCAGGACATTTAGCTATTGACTAATCACTAGATCAGTGCATTGACAAAGCTCAAAGCAGGGCAGATGTATGGGTCCGGCACTAACACTTCCTGCAGAGAATCCCACTTAAAGTAAAACACTGAGCCCCAGTCCTGAGACATAAACTTCTGTAGACCTGTGCAATTCCATCTTTGACCAACCAGCTCCTCAAACCACTAGGATGACCACAGTTTACTGACAAAGAGGTCCCTGCATGCCAGAAGCTGCTTATTATGGGAGGAGGATCATAATTCCTCCTTGTCTCCTCAAACCTTGCACACAGAGAAAGACAATAGTTGGATAATGGGTATGCTGCAATCCTCCCCATTTTACACACTGTCTTGGTCCACCATTTTTTCCTGCTTATTACAATAATTAATACAGCAGATCCATGAAGGCACCACACTGTTATCGTTTTAACACTAAAAATATGATGCTTACCACTCAAAGACAGGCTCGAAAGAGAGTAACTATGAGACTGGTATGCTGGAGGAACAAGCAACCTTAAGAGGTTATTGCAAATAACAAAAGTATTCCCTGCCAGTCTGGCAGCTGCATAGAAGCACTAGCAAATCTGAGAACGCTAAGACTCTTTACTCCACATATAGTGGACACATCCAGCTGAAGTGGTCTAGAGTGCAAATCAAAACTCTAAGTGACAAGCTGTTGCAAAATTATCTATTAATTCTTTCAATCTTGTCAAATAGAAGATCTCTCAGCCTCTACCAAAAGAAAAATCATCTAGCAGTAGTTGATATAATTAAATTTAATGCAATAAAAAAATTACCCAAACTCTAAGACCAGCTCATAAATATGTAAATTTCATTGTTATGAAAAGACTAGTCAATCAACTCTATGAAGAGATAGTGAGATATTAACTTCTTTATATTGTTAAGTGCCCATCACTTTTGCCCAGATAGTTGAAATTGCAATTTGCAAATACACAAAGCTAGCTGAATAAAGACCAGCATCTCATTTCTCTCCAGCTAAAAAAAGAAATGAATGTAATCAGCACATTTTCTCTCTAGATGAGAATGACAAATACAATCGCTAATGCATTGTGCTGCATTTCTGGTCTTACAGCTGCTTAAAGCTTCTACTTCCAAAAAAAGAGTCTCAAAAGTAGACAGCTGTGAATGTTACTTGACCTATGCAAATATTTTCAACTTTAAAAGAAAACCACTTTCCTCACTGCCTAACTCCTTCTTGTAGTGCAAATCAGGAGGAAAAAGGAGGAGAGACGGCATGCTTAGATTCCTTCTTTCTGTTATTCCAGGAAGCTGTTTGGGAAAATAACTGCTCAGGCTCTGCATTTCAGAATATCATCAGCTCCCCCAGCCACCAGCAAAGGGCTTTCCTCAGCCAAAGATCATGCTGCACCCACGCACTCTTCAAAGCTCCTCCTGCTGATCCTTATGACCATTCCTGGAAACTGCTATTTGTGCAATCCAAAGCACTGCTCCAAGTACATCTCCCTGGTCAGAACAACACATGCCTAACTGCTATAAACCACTCGGCACACAGTGAGAGGAAATCCATGCAGCTCCAAGGCATTCTGTAAACAAGCAGACATGCTGCATAACAGACAAAAAAGTTTAACAGCATAGGGGGACTAGGAATTTAAAATGCATACAGGACATCACTGAGTTAATTATGGCAACCATCACATTTTATTTTTCTTTTTTTTAAATGCTTATGGTTACTCACTGTACTTATCTAGCTTTAAAGGCACAAAAAATGGGTACTAACCACATAAGCAAGCAATGCAATATGCTGCTGCTTTTCTTCTCTTTATATATTTTATGCAAGTAACACCTGCAACTTTTCCTCAATTTTTCCACATCTTCTAGACAGCAGAGGACAAACCTGCTTAAAGCAACGTGGGAAGAAAGTACCTAAAAGATAGAATGTGCTGCACTAATTATATGCACCTACATTCATCCCTTGAGCCTGATGCAATTTCAACTCTTACACTTGCACAGACTTCTGGCTAACCAGCAAGACGGCAGAAACTGGAGGAAAGCTATCTCCAGTTACTCCTGTTATTTTGTATTCTTGCTCTCATTTCTAGGCAAACAGCCTGCAAAAAAAATCTCCACAAAGCCTCACCACAGATGGCAGTTTGGCATTCTCCAGCCAAGCTCACACCTGCAGCTTCCATGACCGCTACTGCAGCTGGGCTTTTTGTCTCCTCTCACTGACAAAAACTGCAAAAAACGCAAGTGTTAAGTGACCCACTACCACCATCCATTTCATTAATGAACTAAGTCCACAGGAAATCAAGATTCAAGCCTCTACTCTTGGCTCTGCTCCCACCAACACAGCTCTGCTTATTTCCCAGGAAGGGGTAACCTTCGGGCAGTTTGGGCACAGAATCATTTGCCATGGGGAAATTCCCATCCCCAAGAGGAAGGAAAGAAAAAGCATACAAAACTGACAGTTCTGAAGAGGACTTCAGCCACCAACACCAGTGTGAGCCACGGGAGCCCTGTGCTGAACAGGTCATGAGCCCTGTGAGGGCAAAGGCAGATCTCCTCACAGCAGTTTCATTTGAACCCTTGCAGCTAGCCATCCCCAAATGGGAGTCACCAGAATCTCCACAGCACTTCACTGTCTCCTGGCCATGACATTTCACTCCAGGCCATGGCTCGATGCAGTCCATGAGAACCAGGACAGTCATGTTATAGAAGGTGGTATGTTTTCTTGCACACTCTGAGTTGAGGCAAGACCATCTCTTCCTGGCTGTGAATTTTATTCAAAACCCGCAGATGGCAGACACAACCAAATCCAAAAGAAATCCAAGCAAGACTTCTTATGGGTACCAGTTTAATTTTTTTCTACATATATATTTATACAAAGAAGATGCACCTAGAGCATTTTCCAGCACACCTGCACTCCAGAAACTGCCTGTTCCCACGCCTCTCTGTGCTGGAGGGCCCCAGCCACGGCTGTGTCCAGCACAAGGCTTGCAGCAGACTAAGCCCTGACCAGCCCTCCAGAGATAATCAGGTTAGATGATCTAATGGTCCTCCTGGTCCTTAAAAAGAAAATTAGGTATGAATCACTTAGATGCTTTGAAGCCCTGGTCCAGTTTCTCCCACAGACAGAGACCAGCCACTGCAAGATGAAACTCAAATCAAAGCCAAGTTTTACTTCTGTGGTCAGCAGCACAGACATATTTCAAAACCAAGGTGAAGCAGATGACCAGAGAAGAGAGGTGAAGCCAGACAGGCTTCTCTCTGTCTGTAGGACAGGGAGGCATTCAGTTGGCTAAGAAACAAAAGGGTAGGGCGAGAGCCTGGGAGGCTTTCTGGCCAGATGCTTTCCATAAATAAATCCTAAAATGGCAGCCACAGGTCCCCACTATTCATTCACTCAGTCATTCTTACCGAAGAACAGTTCTCACATCAGCTGGACATAGTTTTGTCTCTTGTACAGGTAATGGAATAATCCTCTGATCTTGCTTCACCCTAATACTTTATATAAGATTTTTTTAAAAACCTCTGAGTTGTGCAGTAGATGGCTATTAACAAGGATAACCCAAGAGGCTTTTCTAAGCTCAGAAGCTATTTTTTCTCCAAGACTGACCTGTCCAGTTGTCCACACCAAAGCAGCTCACAGATATTTAAATCATGCAAAGCCATCACTGTTTAGTGCTTTCACAGAAAGCTTCCCAAACAGAATTAATTAGCTGATAAATTATATTGAGAACATATCCATCAAACCTAAGTATGCTGTTCCTCATGTTTGTGCCAAAGCAACTCTACTCCTACTCTTCTATCAGCATAAATGAGTTTAAAAATAGCCTTATAAGAATATTTAAATAGGTTTCATTTTAGCTTAAACTAGTGAGAAGACTTTGACAACTATTCCCACAAAGCAAACTCCCTGTAGAACCTTTTTAAATATCCTAAAAGGAGTTGCAGCTCTACCTGCAGAACTGAAATCAAAAACAAGAGAAAACAAAAGAGAAGGTAAGTTATTTCAAACAAAGTGTTCATTCGTGCATGGAGAAGTCTTTGTTCAAACCTATTGCATGCAAGAAATCTTATTATTGTGTAATTCAACCCTGAACTAATATGGCCAGGGAAGTGGAGCCTTTAAAACAAGGCTTTCAGGATAGTCTAGTTTGACACCTTCTTTACATGGCAGAAACGAGTTTGTCTGCCTTAATCCTTCCTCTACAACCACTGAGAAAGGTCTGTATGTGCTACAAGAAGAGCACTTGAAGTTTTCAGGGATCAAGAAAAGAATAGCATAGCTTCAGTTACACCTAATGCCATTCACCCAATCAATACTGCATCTTGCTCATCTCTTGTTATTACCAATCCTCTTGCAAAATGAGGCTGTTCTACACATATTTCTGAATCATCCATCTTAATGCAAATATGCTGAAAATGTTGCAGGAAACATGCAGGGCCACAGTCAGAAAGGAAAAGGCACAGAAACCCACAGAAGCTGAAAACAAAAAACCACAGGTAAGCCTCTTTCCAATAAAAACAAACAATGCCCTCTGCAAAGCAGAACTAAGTGTACCAGAGAGGGAAACCCAGACAGACCACGAAACACCAGAAAACGAGTTACCCCAGACTTCCTTTTAAAAAAGGAAAAGAAAAAGAAAGTGGGGGGAGTGTGAAACTCTAGCTGCCCCCTGGATCCTGCGAACAGTTATCCACCTATATCCACCTGTCTACTCCCAGTAATGCTTTGGGATAGTTCTGGGCATGCAAAGCAGCAGATCTAGGATCCTAAATAACATTACTGAAGGAATCAGATACCAGGAAATACAGACCCTGCATTTTTAATGCAGTTGTTTTGCAGGAATTACATGGCATCTCACACAGCTCTCCAAAGCACCATCTCACCCTCCAAATAACTTGAACAAACTTTGCAGATCTTAAGATCAAAAGAAATTCTCATTGCTATAGACAGGTCATACAAAATAGATGTGCCTGACACCCAATTCTTGGGGTCAAACTACCACTTCACACCTCCATCCAGTGGGATGTCAAAACCTCTACAATTCAGGATTATTCTTGGAAGTCTTTATTTTATTCTCCCTTTAAACAGAATTAGATCTCCCTTTAACTAGAAATCATTGCAATTATGTAAATTGCTGTTATCATATTGCTTGCTTTTAAAAACCAAAAAAAAGTCTATATTTTATAAATTATAAATTTTGTGCATCTAGTTACTGGAACTATTATTTGAGGCAAAATATGTCATTGCAAGAAAAAGCTAAAGGAAGAGACTCCTGTTTGCCTTGTGTCCCTTCAACCTTTCCTAATGGCTGGAAGCAGTGAATCAAAGGTAAAATGAACTGACTTGCCCTAGTTTGTTTCCATGCAACTTAAAGCTACATCATCAATATTTAATGTTTACTCCCATTGGTCACAAGAAGCTTTTTATATGCTGAGTATGTTTCATCTAAGAGACCTTTTCTCTTAAAGAAAGCTATTCATACATCTTTCATCTTATGGGTACGCCTAGAAGGCACAAATTTTGAGTCCAGCTTCCTTTTTTGACAAAAAAAAAAATCAAATGGGAAAATAAGTTGAAACCAAACTGACTAACTTGAAGTAAACAAAAGTTAAGCATTAACAAGAAAACATACACTGCTTTATCTGTGATGATCACGACCTGAAAAACTGAACTCTAGTGGGGCTGAAATTCGGACCAATTTAAACAGATTAGGCAACAGTTAAAACATTGGAAACAAGGAGCTTTGGAAAGGATATTGAATAGATGAATTTTGTAAACTGAACAAGCTTTAGCCTTCATTAACCAGCCTAAGAGGACAGGACAGACTTGTTGCCACTTAGGCTCAAAAATCCCTTAGCAATATTCATGATGGACAGATGAGTGGTACTATGCTCTTCTGAAGGCATTAGCTTTTTTCCTGTGAGAGATCCATTAACCCCAACATAAAGCCTTAACAAGAAAGCTTCATTCTAACAACTACATTTGCTTTAAAATACTCAGATCTAAACTTTAAGCTTAATTACACTGTGCATAAAGTCACCCTAAAGTAACACCTCAACCAGCTTCTTCATTGTCTCTAGAGATGCACACAAGTTTAGTACTTTCACCCTAGCTGGGAATATACATGAACAAGGCTTTTTCTCCCACTCCTGATTTTGAAAGCCATGTTAAATTAGTAAGGTTGCCAACAAAGGAAACATGTTGTGAAGAACAAAGTCTCTGAAAGCAGACAGCCACTTCAGACAGAACAGCTAAAACACTTCTGAAAGTGCAGCTTGAGAAAAATGGAGTTTATAGCTCTGAGTGAAGCCGGCCTCAAGCCTACAATGAAAGATTAAAATCTGTTCATCTAAATCAATTATCCGTCCTGAGCACGCATCGTGCACTTGAACGCAACAAGTCTGGGGAGGGCTTTGCATCACAGTACACACTCAGTGACAACACTCATTTCCCCAGCAGCAAGCTACATTTCAGCTTAATAGCTAAAACATTCCCTTGACTATATTCATAACCAAGGCTCCTGCCTCTGCAGCAGCTCCGTAAGAGCTACACGTGAACTCTTTACCTTTGAACCAAAGTGACCAACGCTCACACAGAGCTGCCATTCTCCATGCAAGACAACCTAGATTTAAAATGGATACACAGTCACAACAGCATCCAACAGAAATGTGCTCTACTGGACTCCAGTGATTTGGCAAACTAGCAGAAAATGAACAAGCATTGAAAACAGAGATAATCCATCACAACATGCACTTTAAGTATTTACTAAATTTACTTGGGATTTAATTTATTTATAACAACTCAATGTTCTGGATTTCCATCACTATATTGTGTAAATGTAACCAAGTCTTACTCTAAGATTCTCATTTCAGCACTCTGCTTAGTACCTGCTTGA